>LOJH01031070.1:0-11685 GCA_001685095.1 Ellobius talpinus | reverse complement strand
TATCACTGCATTCATGCCTTCTGTGTCTCTAAGAGTTTCAGGTTACAATAGGAAATCTATGGGTTCTCCTAATGCCTCTTACTTTGAAGTCTTTTTTTTTTAAAATAAACTTATTATTAGTGTGTGTGTGTGTGTGTGTGTGTGTGTGTGTGTGTGTGTGTTGGGGTGCATGTGTGGAGGCCAGAGGACAGCTTTGTGGAGCTGGTTCTCTCCTTCCACCCACACATGTGATTCTGGGATTGAACTTGGGTTTTGGAGCTTATGTGGCAACTTATATTTTACCCACTGAGCCATCTTGCTGGTCCCTAGTTTGTACTTTTAATTTGGAATACCCACCCTCCATCAAAAAACACTTGAAATCTCCTGGTAAATTAAAACTTCTGTTTTCACAGTAAAAATTTCAAGAACACTCAAAGTGATGCAATACTATCTTTCAATAATTTATATCAAATTTATATTATAAAGTTTTATGTTAGGATTCAGCCAGTAAAGGGGCTTGCTGCCTAGCCTGGCAACCTACATTTGATCCCTGGGACCTATATTGTGGAAAAAATGACTATCACAAGTTTCCTTCTGACTTTTTCATGACTGCTATGTATGCACCCACATGCACACACAGATATACATGAACACACGTGCACACACACACACTAAGATAAACAAAGATAACAAGAAGCATTTCATATACTATGTGTCAGTATTCTTATATTCTGTTTTATGGCATGAAAATATGAATGTGTAGGTGTGTGTGTAGGTGTCGCTCCTCAGGAACACCATTCACCTTATTTTGGGACAAGCTCCCCCCCGGCCTGTAGCTGGCCAGCTAGGCTAGGACGACCTGCCAGCAAGCCCCAGGATCTGTTGATCCATCCTCCCCAGCACCGGGATTATAGGAGTGCTCTACCGCGCTTAGATTTCCCAAGTGAATTCCAGGGGTTGAACTCAGGTCTCCAGTACTTTATTGACTAAGCCATCTCCCTAGCCCCTTAGATCATTTCATGTCATCATTGAGGACATTCATTTAAATATCCAATAAAACATTATCATGACGTTACAGCTCAGCTCAAAAGCTTTGAAACTCTTCTCAGTTTTGATGATCTAATGCCTGAGTAGTAAAACCGACCTGGCGTATAGCTTGGCAGTAGTCAGTGAGCAAGCTGAAAAACCATCTCTTTGGCTAGAATCGAGGAATGTTTGAAGTGGATGCCAGGAGGAAGAGGGCTGCAATGCATAGATACCCTCTTTGTCATCCCATTTCTTCTGAGTGCCAGCCAAGACCAAACTTCATTACCTCCAGTGTCCACAGGCGGAGATGCCCATCCTCATGGGCAGTGACCAGGATGGGAGGCTGTGCCTCCACGGAGCTGGTGGGGGTGGGCTGTTTTCTGCTCCCCGGCTGCTGCTCTCCCACTGTGTCTGCTTGCTCACCTGGTAGAGAAACTCATGAGCTCTGCTGCTATTTCTAGTCCTTGGGGTTTCAAGTTTTACGGAACACCAAAGAAGAGACAGGTGGGAAAAGAGAAATATGGGATTTTCTCAATTTTTTTTCTTTAACTTAAGAGAATTCACAGGGAAGAAAATAGAAAAGCATTTGTAGAATGGAATCCGGGATGACTGAAAAAAGTTAAAAGACTTAATTGGGTTCCTAATGTAAAAAAACTCTAGAAAATTCTGCCCGTGGTGGCTAAACCTTATAAAAGTTTTAAAACATCTAGAATATTTTATTAAACTAGCATAAATTTTAGCAAAATGCATTGGGCACTAAGAAGTTCAGTAATATTTTGGATTTTAAAAACCTAGAGTTAGCATAAAAGGCATCATTTGTTTTTGTTCATGCTGAGAATGTTTCTAGGCATGCTGTCCTTCTAAATTAGCATATATTAACTATCGATTAATTACAGGTCTTGTTATGAAAATCTCAGCTATGTGTAGCATATTTATTAGTCATATTTATTTGTATTACTCCTTCTCATACCCTCTCCCTCCCTCCCATTGAGCCCCTTAAAAGGTATTTTAATATTCTTCCCATTAGACCAACCTTTGGGGGTCACACATCAGATATCCTTCCTCCTTGTCAGACATTTACGTTGCGATTCATAACAGTAGCAAATTTACAGTCATGAAGTAGCAACAAAATAATTTTATGGTTGGGGGTTCATCACAGCATGAGGAACTGTATTAAAGGGTCACAGTGTTAGGAAAGTTAAGAACCATGGTGTTAGATTATCTAGACCCCAAACATTTCAGTATTCAGCTACAGAGAGGGCAGGCACATCAGGAATATTCTATCACACAAAGTCGCTGTTGCAGAGGAGCTAGTATGAACTGTAGCTCCGTGGCAGAGCTCTGGCCCAGCTTGTGTGAGGTCCCAGGCATGATCCCCAGTCCCACAAAGCAAAACACAGACAGAATCAGCTGCTTAGTTCTAAAGGACGGAGCTGATACTGACCTTTGACCTCGGTGTCATGGATACTTTGTTTGCTTCCCTGAATGGAGAAGAGAGAGAAAACATTTCTGTGACATTGCAAGGGGATGAGACTTACTAGATGGGCGGCTTCTGCAGAGCTGAGTTGACATTCCTAAATACTAATGTTAAAAAGTCATTTTACAGTTATTTCTTTGAAACAAGGGATTGCAGAGATTTTCATAGTCATAAAACAACGGCATTTCCTGGTTAGTGGCTTGCACTCGTGACTGGTTAAACCCACGGCGCATGCCCAATTTTCGGTGTGTAGCGTCTCTAATTCTACTGACAACCACACAGGTGTCTTTATTCTCCCAATCTTACCCATAAGGGAGCAGAAGCTCAGCTTTACTGACAAGGCTAGAAATCAGGCAGTGTACAGAGGACTCAGATTTAGGGATGGCTCTGCCTGACTTTTCTATCTGTCTGTATTGTTTTCTTTCTACCACACTAGCGCTTTCAAAATAACTTTTGCATGAAAATTTGACTTAATAAGTTCTGATTAGAGAAGCACTCTGCAAAAATATGTAAAATTAGAACTGAGAGGACAGAAGGCCACTGCATTATATTATGGGCTGTGATCTACTTATACCATATGTGAAATATGAGAGCAGAGAAGAGAAGCTCCAAATACTGGGTTATTTTACAAGCATAAAAACCATAGGTGTAATTATTGATTTGCTTATTTATCATTGATCATGCATCAGTTGTTCACACATATGAAGACCTTGAAAAGAAAAGAAAACCAATGTAATCATTGATTTTTAGAGAAAACAAAGATTTTGCCTGTACACATAGATGTACTCCAAGAGCCCCTAGTTCTGAACCGCGCTTTTACCAGGAAGATGCTTCTCTGCCACGTGCACTTACCTTGCTGCTCTGTGGACCCTTGCTTGAGTCACATTGGGTTGACAAGCAGATGGAATCCTGACTTGATCTCCTGCACAAGGTTGGAGAAGAAACAGGATAGAAGGTTCAGAAAATCCATAGAACTTGGAGTGTCCTCTGCTCCAGTTTCAGGAGGTTATTTCCTTCTCATCCCTGGAAGTATCCCACTCACGCATGAGGCCAGTAAAAAAATGCTCACTAGTGTGGTGTTACAGGAGAATGCTGGGGGCCTCAGCATTGTCTCCCCAGGCCTGGCTTGTCTC
Source organism: Ellobius talpinus (assembly GCA_001685095.1). Taxonomy (NCBI): domain Eukaryota; kingdom Metazoa; phylum Chordata; class Mammalia; order Rodentia; family Cricetidae; genus Ellobius; species Ellobius talpinus. The sequence continues at coordinate 8,070 of LOJH01031070.1, read as the reverse complement.
ACTTTTAACACTAGATTGAGCCACTGAGGTTCAGAAACTGAAATGCAGGGGTGGATGGTGGCAGGTGCAGATAAACCTGGCTAACTTCTTGCACTATGTTTCTGTTTTTGTTTTGTTTCGTTTCTTCTGGCTTGGTCTTGTCTCTTCTAAGTTTTGTGGCCATGGGCTGAAAAGTAGCTTATGTACAAAGAACAGGCCCTGATAATATTCTCCAAAGACTTTTGATGTAATTTTAAGACAACATATAGGGAAGGTGCTAGACCCCTACTCACCAACAAGTAAACCCTAACTATAGCACAAAAACCTTTAATTTCCCTCTAGAAATTTGTTTAACATTGTTGCTTATAAGGACAGACTCCTAAAGCAAATATAAGTACAAAATAGAAAAAAAAAGCATCTTAGTAATTTACCAAACAATGCTCTGCTCTTGATGGAGTGGATGGAGATTCCCTAGTTATACTGGATAGCATATGAAATCTGCAACGCCTTTTCAGTTTGTTCCCTCCAAGACCTAAATTTGCTGCACGCCTGTGGTGACTGTGTTAGGTTTTGGTAAAAGTCAGATTCAACGAGCATTTCCCATTTCTACTTCTGTTGTAAAGGGACATCGGAGGGCGACATGGTAAGGGTTTACACAGTACGGTGACATGGTAAGTGTCTGCACAATGAGGCTAACCTGGTAAGGGTCTACATAGTGAGACACATGTACTAAGGGTCCACACAGTCAGGCTGACATGGTAAGGGTCTACCCCACCAACATGTCAGACCCCTAAACACTGTGACAGTGAGGAAAGTTAAAACAAAGGGGTCATTTTCCTTCAGCTGACTCTTCCTTAATGCTGGGATATGGGCATCTCATGTCACCTACCTGGGTTCCAGATAGCACTACGGGACCACGGGACCACAAGGGTCTGAGTTACCTTACACAGTCAGGAGGTCGGAAGAGGAACATTATGTCATTAATCCGGAATCGTTTGGGATCCAACTCAGGGTCTGTAGAGGAACAGTCCTCAGGCCGGTTTCTGAAAACAGGCATGGCCTTGCCTAGTGAATGGCAGGAACTGTGAAATCGCCTCACACTGTCCTAAATCCCATGCAGATCTAGTGACTTAGAATGTTATCATTTTGTGCTGGCTGGCAGTGGCAGCACACGCTCTTGAGAGAGGCAGAGGCAGGGGGTGGGTGGAGTTCAAGGCCAACCTGTTCTACAGGGCGAATTCCAGGACAACCAGGGCTACACAAAGAAACCCTGTCTCAAAAAACAAACAAAAAATGTTATCTTTAAGATGCACAGAAAGTGAAAGCCTGGGAGTGGGCGTAGTCCAGAATTGCCACTTTATTAAGGCTTTGTAGAATCACATGATTATCAGATAAATTACAAATCTTTAATCCAATTAACTGGACAGATTTCCTATCTATAGGTCAGAGTGTTGCAGGCTGTAGATGGACCATTTGGACGTATTGTACAGTTTAAACAGCAGAATTCTACTCTGACCATATAAAAGCATAGATTTTGGTGCAATGTGATACCTAACCACAGGATTATAAAACTGAGTGGACAAGAGCAGATAATCCAGAGATTACCCTGCTCCTGCTGCTCTGTTTTTCAGGGACCCAGATCCAATGGGACTTTCCAGGTAGTGTCTTGGGAATAGAACAATAATAGTCTTTTCACTACCCACATTCCACTCTAGGCTGTATCTCTTAACTATCACTTTACATCCCTTAAGGCAAACTGATCTCTTAGCAACATGCCCCTTTGATTTAAGGAAAACTATATCTGCCTATTTGAGGTGATGAATGATTGCTAAAATTTGGATCTGGAACATTCTCCAAGGACCAATATTTTAAAGGCTTGCTCACCAGATCAGTGCCCTTGGAAGGTGTTGAGCTTTTAAGGGATGGGGTGGAGTGTATCCCTTGGCAAAATGCCTGGTCCTTAAGCAAGAAGGACTGCTACCTTGAAATTGGAAATAGCCCCTCAACTGGCCCCTCTTTTCATGGTAGCATCAGCACAGATGTTTTTCATCTATCTTCTTCTCAAGAGTGAGTCAGACACAAACTGACACCTTCAGTGTGAGAACTGTTTATAAAAATGTGAGGAACTGTACAGTGTGAGTCGACATACGTGTCAGATGACAAGTATACAATACAGAAAAAAAAAAACAAGGACGAGCACTGAATGTTAGAATTGGGCCGACCTTAGATGAAAAGGGGTATGGTTGAGGTACATCAGTAGTAGAAAGTGCCCTCTAACTAGAGGTGGAGATTTCTTATGCGTTTTCCTTTTTTCCTTTTCATTTTATATTGTTTTCCATTCTACTCCCCTCTTCTCCAAGCTAAACCTGATTTTATTTTGGTTTATTAAGATTATTGACCATTTTGTTTCTGCAAATAAGCCCCGTGATTAAAGGGTGCCCATACAAGGTCCCAGTACACACCTTTTAAGTACATAAGTGGAGACAGCCTATTACAGTTCAGCCATACAGATGATACATTATGTTAGTTCCTTTCAACCAATGTCAAGAACACTCAGAGGTGGTTAATTGGGAGAGTAAACACTCCAGTCATGATCCAGAGCATCTCAACAGAACTGGTTGAGAACCAGGATGCACTTGTGACATTGGCCCTTGCTACAATCACCGTGTAATAAACTGGATATGCCAATGTGAAGAAGGGAAAGCCCTCTAGCTTGCCTGTCACCATTTGTCTTTCATAAGTGAGTAAACATTGGGGCACTAGGAATAGAGAGGGAGGAGAAGCTTGATGGAAGGGCAGGTCATGAATTGTGAAGCTTGACATGAATGGCAAATGATCAGATGGGAAATGCCAGTAGATGATTGGATATATGTACTAAAGCTTGTGGCTATTAGTGTGTCAAGTTACATTTTAAATATTTGTTGGGGATAGAGAGAGGGCTCCGTGGTTGAGAGTACTGGCTGCTCTTCTGGAAGACCCAGGTTTGATTGCTAGTCTCGACAGGATGACTCACAACCATTTCAGGGGATTTAATGTCCTCTTCTGGCCCCAGGTAAAACATCCATATACATAACATAAAATTTAAAAAATTAAAAGCATTTATTGAAGTTATAAATTTAAACATGGAAAGATCATATATTTATGCAAAGGAGAAAGCGTTTGGGTATACAAATGCTTAAGGTGTTTTTTGTGTAATTATGGAAATTAGACTCTCAGAACACAGTGAACTTATGAACATAACCTCCAGGAAAGTCCTTCCTTGAAGGCATTCCTTGCTATTTAGACTCTTATGCGGTAAAACTCCTATTATTTAGGGCAAAGTCAACACTTACATTTCTTTGACAGTAGCTGTTACAAAATTCCATAAAATAATCATGCCATTTAAGGTTCCACAAGCTATCAGATTGTATTCCTCTACTTGAAACAAATCAATGCAGTTCACCTTATCATCAACGGCAGGATTCTGAAAAAAAAAGGGGGGGGCACAGATGCAGACTGGTGGCAATGCAAAGCCAGCCTAATTCCAATGTTATACATGAACACTGCAATTGTAATCAACTTAAAGCAGTGCAGTAGTATGTTCAAAGCCATTGAGCATGAATTTACTACCCCCCCCATTGCCTTTAGCATTAGAAAAGTTAGCTTAGATAATTCATTGGAACAACAAAAACATTCTTCCCTTTTCTTCTGGCCCCTTTTGATTTAGCCTTACTCTGCTTTACCAACCATTAAAGTAGTTCTAGTTCTTTTTGTATTCCCTTCAGTCTTCTCGGAGGAAAAAGAACAGTCCACATTCGCTGTTTCCACTAACACGCCCATCTTTCACCTGACAAGCCCATCTTTGAGGAAGTCTTTTCTACGTATTGCCAGCTAGTTATGTTCTTCTTTGCAGGTATCTTGCCTTGGATATTTTCGAGCATCTTAGATTCTTGGAATAGAGAATCAAATATGGTATCTGTGGTCTGAAATATGTATGAGAATGTAAAGTACCTAGATGAAGTGTAAATTACCAGGCAATTTCAAAATGCCATGCTAGGGACATGTAAGACTATCATTTAGTCATATCTCTAGCCCCACGTCTGTTGTACTTTACTAATTTATCATCTAATTTAAAGTGATCACTTTTCAATTCTTTGTCACCTGTGCAATTGCTTGACAAGTGACGTGGTTCCAACTCACTCTGTACTCATCTTTCTGCTATTATTGGCTATACACAATGTTTCATACAGCATATACATATGTCCAAACCTGCTTCCAATAACAGAGTTGGAAGAGATAGGCTAGACTCCCTCTCCAAAATATGGAAAATTGTGTGTATTAATTTCAAAGCCCTTTAATCTAATAATAAAATCTTTTATTGAAACTACCAAGTTCAGTCAGTGCTATGCTGACATTTGCTTCAATATGAGAAAAACAATATCTTTTCTATATTAAAATGATCCAATAGACAGTTTTCAAATTCTTTAAGACAAGCCTTGTAATTTTCTTGTGAGTTACATCACAGTTATTTCACTAGTGATAAGCAAGAGCCTGAAGGCTTCCTTTGATTGATCCTTCTACAGCCTGCAGTCTTCTTGTAGGCTTTGGTATCTGACCATTGGTCCCTGAAAAAGCTGAGATGTTGAGGCATTTCAAGCTCATATTAGAAATAAAGTTAGTGAAGAGACATTTAAAACAATCAAAGGCTTAAATATTTTTAAGAACAAACAAACATACAAATTGACAACTTTCTTATTTCCATGTCCTCAGCCTCAACCAAAGACATTGGATATTCATCCTCAGCTGTATGTGCCTGCAAGCATGTCACAGAAGTAACTTTCTAAAGAGACTGTCTATCAAGCTGTGTATTTCCATTTCTGCAAAAACTTATAAGATATTTTGAATGGTCCCTGCACTCTAGCAGTTATGCTGTTTTAGTGGTTACACATAGCTCAAGCACCCTGAGACAATTCTGTGGTAGCAAAGGGATATGGGGCTGACATATATTATGATACGGTCATATCTCAAAAACTAGTTATACGTGGGCAACAATACACATACATAATGGAAGCCACTGTTGTAATATGTGGAAAATAAATTTATCCTGGAAAGAATCGGGTAAGTGTTCACATGACAGGTGCCTGGGGTGATGGTGACAGTCTATATTGACAGAGATTGGGGTTGTGCAAGGTTCTTGTCAAGGTCATTGATAACTACAATTATATCTTGCTAATTCTTCTTCCTAATCCTTGCTAATTCCACTAAAAACATCTCTGTAAGACAGCAGGGGACTCCAGTTACCAATGCATATCCTGAAACACTCAAGGCAGTATCTATTCACACCTTTTCCTTCTTCAGAAATATATTTAAGTAAGATGAACTGGAGGGTGGGTAGAGGATGGATACATAAAGAGATCCGTAGTAAAGTAAACATTGCAAAAATAGTAGTTATATTTAAGTGGAACCATTCATATGTGTTCACTCTAATTTTTTCAATTTTTTATAATAAAATATTGGTGAAGAGAACACCAGGCTTGTCTCAAACTCCTGACCCTGCTGCCTCAGCCCTATTTCTAGGATTACAAAGCACCATATAGAGACTGCAACTGAGACTTCTGAAACCCTTTGTTAGCTACCAACTGGCCAGGATAAGAAGAGATCTCTACTTGTTAGCTACCAATTGTCCAGGATGAGAGATATCTCCGCTTGGTAGTAACAAACCAGGACAGGCGAGATCACCACTTGTTAGCTACTAACTGAACAGGATGGGAGAGTGCTGTAGTTTCTCAATTCTGAGCTAGTGTGGAATTTCTTTTAAAGCATCCGTGCCACAGGAGAGAGTTCCACTTGTTAGCTACTGACCAGGACAGGAGAGAGCTCCACTTGTTAGCTACCAACTGACCAGGATGGGAGAGATCTCCACTTGTTAGCTATTGACCAACAAGGACAGGAGATATGTCTAGTTGTTAGCTACCGACCAACCAGGACCCGGGGAGATCTCCACTTGTTAGCTATTGACCAACCAGGACTGGAGATATGTCCAGTTGTTAGCTACTGATCAACCAGGATAGGAGAAATCTCTATTTTCCTGTGTTATGGGAAATAAGTATGCCTTCTCCTTTCAGTTTGTTTGCGATATTGGAATACAGAGAACATCCTGAAAAAAAAAGAATTCCAACAATGTCTGTTCCTTGTTGGTATTTTAAAACAACAATGTAATGGTAATAGATACATTCATGATTAACCAAACGGCACTTCTCAAGCAAGGTGAGAAGCAAAGACACAAACCTAAGAAAATAAAAGATGCAGTTTCATGAACTGACTTTGAAAAATATAGTTAAAGTGTATGAGAAAGATGGGCATGGTGGATTATGTCCATAATCTGAGCTCTAGGTAGACTGAGGAAGGAAGACCAAGAGTTCAAGACCAGGCTGAGATGTACAATGAAACACTCTCTCAAAACCAAAACCAAAGCAAAGCCACACACACACACACACACACACACACACGTGCGTGCATGCACCAAACCAAAAATGACCAAAAAGGTCTATAATGGTATAGTAATTGGGCAGAAAAACTGAATCCTTCTAATATGATTAACACATACATGTTCCTAATATATGGGAAAAATTCAATGTAAGAAGGAAAAGACAAGTTGTATCAAAAATAGATAGGATATAACAAATGCTCCATACATGAGCAGAGGATAAAACAAATGTTCCATGAATGAACAGAGGATATAACAAACATTCTATGAATGAACAGAGATTATAACATGTTTCATGAATGAAGAGGACATAACAAATGCTCCACGAATGAGAGAGGAAATAACAAATATCCCATGAACGAACAGAGGATATAACAAATGCTCCATGAATGAATAGAGGATATAACAAATACCCTATGAATGGACAGAGGTCTAATTAAAAGCTGAACAGTCAATAGCTAGGTAATAGAGGGATAGGCAGAGCTGGCAGGCAGCGAGAATAAGTAGAAGGAGGAATATAGGCTCAGAGAAGGAGAGAGAGAGAGAGAGAGAGAGAGAGAGAGAGAGAGAAAAGAAAAGAGGAGAGAGAGATAGAGGGAGATTCTTGGGGCCAGCCAGCCAGCCAGTTGCAAGCCAGCAAGCCAGCCAGTTGCAAGAAACAGGAAAATAGGACATACAGAATGAAAGAAAGGTAAAAAGGCCCCAAGGTAAAAATGTAGACGAAGAGAAACAGGTTAAATTAAGTTATAACAGCTGGTGAAACTGTTACAAACATAAGACAAACATAAGGCTGAGCATGCATAACTAATGAGTCTCCATCTCGTGATTTGGGAACTAGTTAGAGCCCAAAAGGAGGCCTGTTACAGATAACAGACAATTTATGAATGAACAGAGGAAAATGATTCATGAACGAGCAGAGAATATAACAAATATCTTATGAATTAACAAAGGATATAGCAAATGCCCCATGAATGAGCAGGAAAGTAAGCTCATTCACAGTGTACAAAAACTGCCACCAAAATATACCAAGTTGGGTGTTTTTTATATAGATTAAATTTTTTAATCCTTGGTAAGACTGTGGGGGAAATATGTACTCTCTCATGTAGCAGTGAAAATGCAAAATTATACGATGTAGGAGAATTCGTCGATTATCTAGGAAAACTTCACAGGATTCATGTTTTCCTCTACCAGTCTCATATTTTTTATTTTATATTCAAACTTTTGATCCATATTTCACCTGATTTTTTGCAAGGTGATAGATATGGATCTAATTTCCTTCTTCAGCATGTAGCTGTTCAGCTTCCCGACACAATTTGGTAAACAGGCTGGCTTTTACCCAGTACGTGTTTTTGGCGCCTTTATATAAAACCATGGGTTTGTGTAGCTGCATAGATCTCTAGGTCCTCCTTCTATTGGTCTACATGTTTTATGCCAGTCCCATTCCCTTCTTGTTACTATGGCTTTGTAGTTTGAGATCAAGTGTTGGGTGTTTCCAGCATAGCTCTTTCTGCTTAGCATTGTTCCGGCTGTTTGGAGTCTGTGGTGGTTTGAAAGTAAACAACCCTCAACTGGCCCCCATCCTGTAGCCACACTGATGAATATCTTGCATATCACCATAGAACCTT
>LOJH01031068.1:10689-26392 GCA_001685095.1 Ellobius talpinus | reverse complement strand
TCTTCTTCTTCTTCTTCTTCTTCTTCTTCTTCTTCTTCTTCTTCTTCGTCTTTTCCTTCTCCTTCTCCTTCTTCTTGATGGAGGAAGGGAGAGAAAGCAGTGAGAGGTTGGCTGTGTGTTTTAGACTGGTGGATGATATGCATTAGCGAGAAGATTCAAGAGAAACCCACTAGGAAGCCATTGCCAAGGGTCAGTCAGTCAGTCAACGGAGAAAGAACACGTGAAGAGGAAAACATGGAGATCAGGTGAAGGGAAAGTCAATAGGTGGTCTGGTTTATGAGACTCTGTATGTGCTCACACTGACAGAGAGCAGCAAGAGAAGCAAAGTAAGTCCTAAGAATGGAAAGAAATCTGTGGATATGACCTCTGGGCTCATTCATGTTCCCCCCAAAAGTGGAATAGCAAATAGTGTAAGCAAAACCTTGGCATAAACCACTGTTGAAGGTGTGTGCCCAGGCAAGAGGGAAGAACTTAGAATGGGGGAGAATTATGGATGAGTCATGAAGACACAACCTAGAAACAACAAAGGAGAAAAAAGGAAAGCAGAAAACAAAACATGTGGACTGAGAATGACCTGAATTGTGAGAGGAGCTAAGAGGAGGGAGTTCTAGAAAGCAGCCAGCACAGACAGTGCTTTGGGGTGATGGGGAAAGGCACAGGGTACTTGACACATGTTACACAGCCCCTCTCTGGAAGAACCATTGGTCCTAGTTCCTGGGAGTCCAGGCGGCTAAAGATATTTCTGTAGGCCCCTTCGTGGGCTTCTTAGCTACAGAAAACCACATGCCCAAGGTCACTCCTCTTCTTGGAAGCCCCACATCCAGAGATGACTGATGAAAATATAAAACATACAAAGAGCTGACCTACAAAGACCTGGAACCTTGTGAATGTCATTTGAACTGAGGTGTTCCCTGCAGCTGTTACTGGTTCTATCTCACAGTTCAGCCCTGTGACCCAGTCCCATTTCCAGCCCCTGCCCCAACTCTTCAAGGGTTACACTTAGAAAGGAACACACTTCATTCTGTCTCAGAGTGCACTTTCTGGGGCACCTGACCTGGTCATGACAGAGCATGGTAGCATGGAAATGTGAAAGAAAAATCCAGAAACAGATTCAAGAACAAGGTGGGTAGACCATACATCCCTGGAGTTCAGAGATAACAGATTATCAGAGATGGTGTTACTGCTAACATGTGAGTGTAGCTTTTCTCTTTTGACTGCAAAATCTCTTAAGATTGAGATGATTAAAGTTGAAAGTTTTCTTTGTTTTTCTTTTAAAATTAAGATCTCGAGCCACCATGTTCAGATAGTGGTGAGTTTAGTATGGAGCATGGGGAGAGTAGCTCAGTAACAAGACGCTTGCCTACTATGTCCAAGAGCGTGGGTTCAATCCTTGGTACCATGAAAGGTATCATAGTTCCTTTATCCAGACCCTCTTTAATTCAAGGCATTTAAAAAACCCTTCAATGTTAGTTTTATAAAAGATTTTTTATGAAAATAAATAATTTGAAAATCAGCAAGATGTCTAAGCCATTAAAGGTGACTGCCACCAATCCTGACGACCTGCATTTGACTATGGAACCCATGGTAGAGTGAACTGAACCAAGGTTGCTCTCTCATCTCTACATGGCTGGCACACATGTGCACACACATTCACACATAAAAATATACAAATAAGAAAAAATTAGAAATATTTTAGTAATTCTATTTAATTTATGTAAGTTTAATAAGTAAAGTGTCTTTTCCTACTGGAAAGGTAAAAATATCACATATCACTAAAATGTATATTACTTTAAATTCCTGCCATTTACTTAATTGATCTAGACATTGGAAGTCAGCCATCTCTAATTGCATAGCAATTTAGGTGAAAACATTTTCCTTGTTAGGTTACACACAGGAAAGACATGATACTGAAAACTGATCTTGTAGGAATGCCAAAATATTGTACTATTCAAACTGTTTGAACTTTTTAGGTGAGTAGGATAATCTAATAAGAAAACTCTTTAAGTTCATTTTTTATTGAATATAATTCTGAAATATATTATGCTATTTGCATAATTACTTAACATATGTACAATTATTATTCATTTCCAGTGATGTTAGCTAGTAACAAATGATTGCATATCTTTAGCAAATAGTAGTTTCTTAACTTTATAAGAGTTAAGTAATTAAGTATAAAGATTAATTGATAGTGAAAAATCCTTCTACAGCAATCAGCGTTCAGTACATTTATTTTATATAAGTAGACTCTCACATATTGAATCTTCACAAGTCATTTAATTGGGTGCTCAATCAATCTTCCTAAATGATGAAGGAAGGCAGCAGAATTAAATCAGTAGGTAATCAGGAAGAGGCACTGGGTTGTGGTTCTGGGATTGATCTGTGCTTTGGAACTGACCAGGATTTACGGCTGGGAACAGGAGCCAGAGCAGGGTCTTTGCCCTTAGTTAATCATTCACCAATATCATTCACCTTTACTCATCCTAGACCAAGCATCTTCAGAAGATTCAGCATCATTCTTGTGGCCCATAGACTGAGGAACCACTGGGTGGTAGCTCTGGTAATGGAGGCCCAGATGTGTCTCCTAAGGACCCATTCCTAAAGTCATCATATAACCTACCTCATCTCCTTCTTTATTCCATAGTAGTTTCTTCTTTCCTAATCCCATCTCTCCCAGTGTGGAATACCAGCTTTAAAAGTGTTAGTAGGAAGAGTTTCTTGTTCTTCAATAAAAATCTTAAGCAGTAGCAGCCCCATGTTCTCTGTGCTCTCTTGTGTTTCCACATATAACATCTAATTGCTAATGTGTGCCATTCTGTAACAAGCTGTAAATCTTGTCTTATGGTTCTTTATGCCATTGGAAAGCCCTTTCTCCCTACTGTCTTATGTAGCTCTGTAGAAACACTCTGTAGCTTTAAAAAAAAACAATAACAACAACAGCGAAAACCTTTCTCTCATCTCAATTAGATATGTTTCTGAACTAACCACTCACTCCCAAGTCTCACAAGAATCAGCTTCAGGTTCCTTTATTTAACAAAGTGATGCTTTCAAGATATGTTAGCAAAGAGGAATTTCTGAAACACTACAGTTTGATAAACCATAAATGAAAGACCAATCATTGTAGTCAATGTTCATATTAGTTTTTTAAGTAAAAAAAAGTTTGAGAGAGTGTATTTATGCCATATTTGCATTATGTTCAACGTTCTAATAGACTGTATGGAGAATACAAAAGAAACACAAGTCCAAATGGTAGTCTTCAAGGAGCATACCAGCATGATGCCATTATGATGTCCTAGGCAGACTGTGACACCATGACATGCTATGAAAGGTCATTTCTATATCAGACAGGCAGTCTAAGGAACTTTGGAAGCAGCATGGCAATAATTACTGTGGGATCATAACAGGATAGTCTTCGTTAAGAGCTAAAGTCCAGGTTACACTCCTGTTCCTCCTGTAAGTCTATTCAATTAAAGGCACTTGGAGTTTAAGATGTATTGTAAGAAAGAAAACAGTCGCGGGAAGATGACTTGTAGGGCACATCCTTTGGAAGATGGGAAGGAAATCTTGACTTACCTTGCAAAATAAATGGCCTTGTGTGATCATAGGGTACTGTGTGCCCAAAGGATGCAACCAGAGACAGGCAAGTCAGATCATAGAACACGTGGAAATATTGGTTGCTTCGTACTTAACTTGAAGAAGTACATGTATGCCAAGCTGCTCAACAGTAGATGAGTGTATAGGCTGTTCCTCAAGCGTTCTCTGTACTTCGTTAGTGACTCGTGTTTCTAGTGTTTGAAGTTGGCTTTACCTAGGCAAGGGTGACCTCAGTGGAAATGCTCTTCTAAATTGTCTCTTGAGGTATATTGCCAAATATTAAACAGCCCTGCCTTTTTAATTTTGTTATATAACTTCATTAGCCATTATATAATGTAGTAATATAACCTTGAAGTGTTTCATTAAGGATTAAACGAGACAATATGTTTAAAGGGCATAGCTTATTCCTGGGATGCCATAATGACTAGCTCTTTTAGTTTTAATCTCATTTCAATCTAATAATTACCTTGGGGGATAGATAACATTGTACCCATTCTATAGGCAAGGAAACAGAAACACAAAGCAATCTTAAGACAAATTCATACTGCTAGCAAGGAGAACACCTTGAATTTCAAAGAAGGATCTAGCTAATCGTAACATCCATGTTAAGATTATTACAAAACCACATGCTCCATTCCTTTTGATTTGATCCCCAACTATTGGGCATGTGGCACACAATGAGAATTTGGTAAATATCTGAGTAAGAAGGAGAAAAGGCAGGAATCAAGTGTGGTACCCAGCACTTGGGAGTCTGAGACAGACAATCAAGAGTTTGACACCAGTTTGAGCACAGTGTAGCAAGACCTTACCACAAACAAAGAGGATGATGTAGCATGGCATGGAAGAGAGAAACAAGGGAAGAAAAAGGATAAGAGAGACTTCAAAATTTTCATTCAATGAATCCACCCTACATCCTCTTCTGGTGTAGGGAGAGAAAATATATTTTCCATGACCTATTTCACCATTTCTTTGACTCATTTAAATCAAATTCTTTCCTCTATGAAAGATTATTAATAAGAGAGATTGACTATTTTTCCTGGCTTTCTATGAATCCTTATCTGACTATACATTCTTTCTTCATTCTCTCTTAACAGCCCACATTTTAGCCAAACCCAACTGTAAACCCCCATTTGTCATTAAAATGAATTTTCCCATCTTATGCTCATTCAACACAAATTCCTTTTGCCTACAGTGTCTAAACTGTTTAAAAACCAAAACCTTTAGTTCTTATGACTCAATCCAGGTCTGCTTCATGATGTCTTCTCTGACCCAACCCAGAGTCTCTCGCTCCTCTCAGCCCTCCCTCTGCAGCAGAACTCCAAACTTTAAACACAGCCTGGCAGTTCTGCTTAAGCTTAGCTCTACTACAAGCTAACAATGTCACTATTTTACATGGTGTCTGAGCAGAAGCAGGTACCTAATACAGACTTAGTCTAGGATGGCAGTTCTCAATCTGTTGACCTCAACCCCTTTGATGATTGAACTACCGTTTCACAGGGATCACATATCAGATATACCGCCTATCAGATATTCACATTACGATCCATAAGAGAGCAAAATTACAGTTATAAAGTAGCAACAAAAGTAATTTTATGGTTGGGTGTTACCACAACATGAGGAGCTGTATTAAAGGGTCACAACATTAGGAAAGTTAAGAAGCACTGGTCTAGGAAGAGGAAAGTCACCCCCGGTACCCTCCAACTATGCTGTAGTTCCTCGGGTGTGAGTCTGGAATCATTTTTCCCTAGTAACCTTCCTGGAATACTTGAAATGAGTAAGCTTATTTTTCTCTTTCCAAAATATGCAATGCTAAATGTTCACTTTGTATCTATGTGATTTTCAGTGGCCTCCAAATCTCTGCAGACTAAAGACTCTGTCTTCTATCTCTGCATTTGTGAAAGTCGGACCTAGTACCCTGACAGGTGTTTTTTGAGTCTAGGACTAAATGATGTCAACAGAACGATGTGGTGAAGGTGACACAGAAGCCAAATGAGATGAGGTTTCGGCCTCCTTCGTCCAGATGTATCTTAATAGTATAGACTGTACCAACAGCTGCTGAGAAAGGCAACACTGGATCTAGAGGACAAAGAGAGACACAGGTCTCAGGTCTCAGGTGGCTTGGTGTGAAGATCTGCTGTGCTATAGATGGACATTTAAATTGAGTACTTAAAATAGGACAAGTTTCATTTTTATATAGTAAAAAGGCATTACTTTGTGTATGATTAAATGAATTATTGATTCAGTGTCTGTCATAATTTTCCTTTGCTTCCTTCTATGCTGTAAAATGGAATAAGATATTTGGCATAAGAGTAGTTTAATATGTTTGTATTACTTTAATGGTTTATAGACATTAAAGAAACAGTAACATGTGTTTAGATTGTTGAACTATTTATCTTTGCACATGCTCACCTTCGGGTTAATAAAAACTTAAGGTAATGATGTAAAATAAGCTGTAATTTATTGTAACCTCTTGCAATTCCCTTAACGATGCTGCCTTTGGGTTTCACTTGTTCTAGCACTGGTGTGAAAATTTATTCATTGCTAACATGCTAATTAAACACATAGAAAACAAAGCCTAAAAATATTTTTAAAAATTTAAGGTATAACTAATTTTAATTATAAGTAATAATTCAATTTAAGAATGTATTTTTCTAATAACAGCAGACTATTCTTATTGAAGTCATGATTTTAGGAGCCAGGATTTTTGAGTCCATGAAGAATGTAGTTAAAATGAAGCTAATCCACCTTAAAGAGCTAGCTAGCATCGATCTAGCTTTGCAGGATGGTCTCATAGCCCACATATGATACTTTATATATGGCCTACATAAGATAACTTTATGTAGGACATTCAGAGAGGGTAGTTGTTTGTGTATTAAATCCACATGAATATTTCCTATCCCATGAATATTAACCCTGAGATAATTGCTAGAAAAATGCCAAGCATATTTGTTTTGTCAAAGCAGAAGCTCACCCTAGTCCAGGAAAATCAGGAGGGGCAAAGGAAGGGGGTGCTTTATTGTTCTATCAATGGTAACAATTTGAGAAACTACATGTAAAGGTAATACCCCTGTTTGGGGTATATTTATCCAAACTTTACAAAACTTTTCTTAAAACTGAAGTTAAAAAGTTATGTTTTATTCAGCATTAAATCATATTCTATTGAGCAAAGTTAGTAGATACAATTGAAAAGTAGGCCAGGATAGTTCCCATTAAATATATTTATATATAAAGCTTGGTGTAGTAGCCCCAGAAAAAAATAAGCTCTTTCACTGGCGAAGACTACCTGGCTGGTTAGCCATTTTCAGCACCATATTAGCCAGGATCAGTGACCTCCCGAAAAGTATAAATGTTACAGATTTCTTTACATAGTCCTCCACGCACAAGAGCATATTAATAAGTGTAGCTAAGAGTGACTGACATGGAATAGATATTTGTCTCAGTTTCTAACTAATTTTGGAGGTGAACCATTGAAAAGTTGTCAAAATTAAACTAAAAGCACATTGATACAAAATGTACTTAAGAATCTCTTACAGCTGTCTCTGCTGTCTCTCACACTGTATCATTTCTGGAGAGCAAGGTAACCAGGCCCTGCTCTGCAGGAAAAGAGAACTGGGATCTAAGAGAGCAATACGAGACTTTGAAGGAAGAGGGTACACAGACATCTTGTCTGCTATTTCTAAGGTGATCATACCCAAGTAATATTCTTGATAAACTACAGATTTCTGAGACATTGGCCCTGTCCCTACCGTGCCTTTGAACACATTGCTGACATCATCACTGGTGTGTTCACGGCTGCTCCCAGGGGTGCCCCCTTCTCTCCCCACCACAAATACCTAGGTGTCATTCTCTGCCGCATCCCCCAACAATTTCAAACCTGGCTCCTCCCTTTGAAGTTTGCTCTGCGTTGGCTGCTTTGAAGTTTTCACCTCATCCTGGCCAGAATGATCTGGGTGTCAGAGATTATGAGAAATTCTAAAAGAGGGGCAAACACTTTACTAATTTGAGTGTAGACTCGTCTGTTGATCTACTTCATAAAGGTTTAGTTGTTAATATCCTGGACCAAATCACTGCCTTTAGAACATGCACAAACAATAGAGAGATGGCAAATAGAACCTTAAGAACTATCTATTTGGTAACATATCTTGACAATGATAAATAGTAGTAAATAAGAGATCATATTGTCCTAGTCTTATCTTGCGTCCTCTGAAACGACCTACCATTTCTAGCAAATGAGGCCAACATGGAATGTGTTGATACCTTTCATTAAGTTCTACTAGACTCTAACTCTTTTCTTAAAATATTAGACATAATATGCTGTGATATTTAAATGTAAATAAAATATCTTTACACCTGTGCAAGTTCAGCATGGTGACAATATAGAGCGTGCAGTGTCAGGGGCAACAGCAGATAGGGAAAGAGGAGAGGACTGGGCAGGGGAGATTACAGAACTGGGGTCAGCCTCAGTAGAGATCCCTCAGAGTGGAGAATGAGGTGAGGCTGAGGCTGAGCTGGCCTTACAGAGGTCTCCAGCCAGGGAAAACAGTCAGGCCCCTTGCAAGGCTGCCTTCCTTGCTCTTGGATGTGCTTGCCCCATTCGGTGGCTGCAGCTTTGAACCATGGGGCTACCTCAAGCTAAGCAGAGAGATTCCAGGCAGCAGCAGCCTGTGCCCCAGCCCTGGGGAAAGAGTAGTTGGTTCTGAAGAGGAAATCTTAGCACTCAGCATCCCTCAGGTACACCAATTCAACTTGTAGTGGGGGTATACTTTCTAGGCCATAATAAATGCTGCTTCCCAAAGGGTATTTGTCACTTACGGGGAATGATAGGGCTCCTTAAGGTTAGGACATTCTTCTCCTCTTTATCAATTGGGTGGTTAGTTTAAGTCATTTTCTGAAGGGTGTCACTAAAGCAAGTGCTGGAGAATATGACTTTGGAACTGTGACCTGTGGAAATGTACGAATTGTGTGTGGAGACTGAGTGCGGATCCAAAGTCATATAGCCACATAGCCACACTCACTAAATATGTCCAGGCCACACTGTTGAAGCCTGCACTGCCACAGTCACCTCCTCCAGATGTCCCTGTCCCATGACTAGTAGCATCAGATGTACCAGATGTACTCATCCATCTTCTTGTCCCATTACATTTTGTGTGACTGATGTCCTGTACCCATTAAAATTGATGGGAAAGAACAAAGAAAAGGAAAATGTGCCCTTCAATTGATTATCCCTCTGAAAGAGCAGATGAGAATTTTCTAGCACCAACAAGAGATTTAGAGGGTGGATTCCTCATTTGTTAAGTGCTTTAATTAGCCAGGTTTACCAAACAGTCTCCAACTCACAGGGGCCTCTGTCTATTTAGCTTTAGAAATTACTGCCCTGGAATGTTTGATCTTTGCAAGATGAATTTAGCTCTAACATTGTTTACAGTCAGGAGATATTTTGATGAAGTCTTAGGATCAGAATCAGCAAGATCAGGTGCCTTCTGTCTTAGCTTTTTTTTTCCTTCTGAGAGCTATCATAAGGGCTCATTTCATGTTCTGTGATAGCTGATAATTGAATTTACCATTATTGTAAACTGAAGCCAAAACCATCGTGATTTTGGAAGGCCCCATCTTCCAAAGTTTTTCTTGGATCCATTGAATATTATCTTTCTGTTCAACAAATTGCAGAACAGCAAGCCATATCTGAAATGTTCAAAAAAACATTTGTTTAATTATGTTATTCAATGTGTTATAGGAACAGTGAATCCTGGACACCAGCAGCAGTAACTATGGGTTTTGGCCTCTGCCCTGCTTATCCCCCAAGAGGTTCATGCGTTTCTGTTAAAGGAATAGCATTTCTTTGAAGACATAAGAGAATCACAGGCTTTAAAGTGTGTATGTGTGTGTGTGCATGTGTGTTACTGTTTACAAAGTTCAAGCAGAAATAAACTTGAACAAATGATATAAAATAGATTATTTGGGGTGAATTCCTTGAGGGAATTTGACTGACCAAGGACCTATGGAATGATTTCAATTTCAAAGGATAATGTGGCCTCTTGGGGTGGGGATAGGAAAGTTAGAGACATTCTCCCCTATTGACCTTGGTCACAAGGATGACAGAAGCTATTCTTGGGCTTTGACCATGGGGTGTATCTGTGAACAGCTGTCAAATTGGCTTAGCCTGGCTGGTCAACATTTTCAGCAATACTAATGATCCCATGCCATACAAACACTTGGCCTAACTGTCCGGCAAATGGAAACATCCAGGCTGGAGGCAAGTCTTTTCACTTATGTGAAACAATTGTGTTAGCCAGCACTGTAAGCTACACCTTTCTGTGGTCAAAGAAGCAGTCGATACCCACGTGGTCCAGTGTAACAGCCACAAAGGGCTGCTGAGCAGCTGCTGTGTGGCCTATGGACCTGAAGACCTGAACTTATGATTTGATTTATTCTAGCTAATTTAAATTGTCATAGCCACATGTGGCTAAAGGTACCATGCTGAGCCACACAGGTCTGCACATTGTTAAAGAGTTATATTCAATACTATCAAAACAATATGCTTAAACCTTCAAGTCTATAACAGAGTTGTTATTTTCTCTTAGCATTTAAAATGATCTCTGTGATTTGTTTTGGTAGTGAGTTAGACTAAAATTTCAAAAAAATATGAAATGCATCTTTACAGACTGAGATGAAATATAAACTTCTAAAACAAACATTAAAAATATTCCACAAAAAGGTAAAAGGAGTTTAAGACCCTAGAAGAATTTGAATAGACAACATGGTTAATAAATATCTGGCACATAATACTACAGAAAAGACAATCATGTCCCTTCATAAGTTACAGACCGTGAAAGCTAGAAATCTGAGCCATGAAGCCAGGAGGAGACAAAGCATGGGCCCATGAAATATACATAGCGGACAACCATGTCTCCAGGCCTCAGAAAAACTGCCACCACCTTTTTGGGTCATTGTGAGAAAATCAGATGGCCTTTCAACTGCCTCAGCAAAACCAAATCAACAATATGATAACGATAGCATTCTAGGAGCAGGGTGACTGGGATGGCAATTTGTACTGTGTGTTCTCTAAGCATCTCTGGAGTGTTAGGGTTCTGTCCATCAGTCACACACACTAATCTGGAGAAACAGTCATGAACTGCCATCTCTTCTAAGCTCTCTAAAATACTTTTGTGGATCAGTATTTTTTTTCATAAGTATTGAGTATTGTCACCAAGACATGTATATTTCAGAATCATGTTTCAATATTAAACCCATTTTATTTTAATGGAAAGCACTGTCTGTAAGTATGGCTTTCCATTGCACTTCTACGGAGGGGACCACATTTTTCTCAGCTGAGTCCCTCGTCTGCCCCACCCCTACTTTGTGCAAGGTGCTGAAGCCTGGACCGTCTTTCCTACTATACTTCTTTCACCTTCCTCCCTCCCTTCCTCACCTCATTCTCTTTTTTCTTTTAGTACCAGCCCTCCAGTTCATCAAAGTCCCACCTTCTCACAGCTCTTAACCACTTTCCACAACCAGGTCCTTTCTGCCCCACTGACATTATCTTGTTCATTTTTTTGTTTGTCAGCTTCTTTGCCCCAGAATCTTCAGTGTCATGTTTTTCAGTGTCTGCAGAACAATGTCAGTTCACTTTCCCAGACAGTGCTGCACCCCCAAAGCCTCCCACCATCATCCAAACTGGAACCAGTCATTCTCTTCTCTACCCCAGTTGGCTTTGTTCTTATCCAGTATATTTTGAAAGTTTATAGAAGAGTTCATGGTTACGTCTTTAGCAATTGCAAATGTTTTCAGTCTTCTTTCTTATGGCTACATTTTCCAGATGTTCTCATCTAAGCAGGGCAAGCAGGGTGTTTCCCCATTTTATAAAGACTGAAACCAACTGAAGGTGGACAAGTGAGTTATTGTCTAACTGCCCAGCTAGTAAGTCACTCAATCCTGTGCTTCTCTTGATAGTAACAAAATAACAAAAGAAATCAGTGAAGATACTATGACTAGAAGTGTTCCTGGCATCTAGGTATTAAGCAATAAGTATCAATTGAGTCATCAGAAATTAACATTGTGGGGAGAGAGAAATAGAGAGGCATATGGAGAATTAAAATTACTTTTTAATAGATTGAATGTAAAAGCCAAAAGAAAAGGCTGAGTTGAATATTGTGCCTAGGTTTCTAGTACTGTGTAGGGACAGGGTGGCACTTGTGCCAAATCAGAGGTGAGCTTGGAGGAACCATTTTCTTAGAATATAGATGAGCTTTTATCTGTGTGAAACCCCCTGGATCTGATTCTACTGCATATACTCTCGTGTTCTTTGTTGGATCCATGTCTAATTCATTATTCTCATGTGAAAGTGTTTCATCTCTTTCAACACTTCTCGTGTTCATTATGTCATTGCCCACTCCTGGAGAAAAGGCAGTGCCTCCAGGAAGTGGGGAGAAAGGCTAACTTGAATATGTCATGCAGGATGTGCCTCTGATTGTGCTGTCCTCCTTCATGAACGTGTAGCATGTAAGTTGTACCGCTCAAATGTGACCTCTCTGGAAATGGCCTCGAAAGTACTCACTGTGTCTTCCTCTAATACCTTTGACTTCAGGTGTTTTACAGGTGGGGTGTAAGTGCCATGGCAACATGTGCTGCTTTCCAAGTTGGAAAGACGATTTTATTTCAACCCTTCTAGTAGATGCTGAAATAAACACTTAACCTCCTCCCCACTTTATAACAGAGAAACACTCAAGCCACAGAGTGATGAATAACGTTTTCTCCCCACCCCATTTTCATCAAAGAGAGTAAAGCATTGGTTTCTCCACCCATTTGAGCCATATATTTATAACTAATTTCTAGGGGCCCAAGCTCCATGCTTCTTTTTATTTTTCTGACACAAGAACCATGGTATTTGTTTTAAATTAAAATAAAATAATTCAATTTATGAACTTCAGATATAGCTCTTTTAAATAATTAAAAATTAATAGTAACTTTTTGGTAACCTGAGAAATAATTGATCCAGTGTGTGGTGACCATCCGGTTAAACACCCACATTTGCTGAAATGTTTTCTAGATGGAAGGAAAGGTGGCAAGACAATGGACTCAAGTCATGAACGAGACTCTATGGGGGCTTAGCATCTTCAGAGACAAAATTAATTAATTGCTAACCTGGAAAGGAAGGAGAATACTGACTGAGGGAGGTATAGAGAAGCATGGGAAACAGTCCATCCCAGTGTCATTTGAAAATCCAGCAGCAGGATGTGGGACAGCCTGAAGCCCCTGAGTTTTCATTCTCTAAAGCAAGAAGTTTGATGATGTGTTTCTAAGCACTGTGGTTTGCAAGCGGCTGAAGTGTGCCCCCCACCCCGAAAGATTTACCTGTTAGAAGCTTGGTTTCCTGTGTGGGCAGGTAGAGGAACCTTATGAGGTGAGGCTGATAGAATGTATCATGTCACAGGCCACCCTCAGAAGTGATTTAATAAAAGTTTATAGCAGAGAGCCGGGCAGTGGTGGCATATGCCTTTAATCCCAGCACTCGGTAGGCAGAGGTAGGCAGATCTCTGTGAGTTCGAGGCCATCCTGGGCTACAAGAGCTAGTTCCAGGACAAAAATAAAAGTGTATAGCAGAGAAAGTATATTCTCCTGAGAATGTGTAATGTGTTGTTACTAAGTGTTGAGGTTTTCTGTACCTGGCTGGTTCCTGTTCTGCTTGTTTGGCATGTCCTCATGCAGCCAACAGGAGGATTAGAACAGATGGATGGGCCTTAGACCCCGTCCCCAAAGCTATAAGATAAAGGAACCTCTTTTCTGTATAAAGTAACCAGTATCAGATATTCTATAAAAAGACAACAACAGGTTAAGGATTAAGATATGGCTCAGTCAGAAAACTGTCTGCACAGACATGAGGCTGTAAGTTCAGATCCCTACCACCCACATAAAATTTGGGCATGGGGATGTGGGGAGGGGCAGATCCCTAGAACTTACTGACCAGTATGGTTGAATCAATGAGCTTCAGATTCAGTGGGGAACCTTGTCTCAAAAAATAAGATGAGAGCAACTGAAAAATATCCCCAACATTAACCTCTGGTCTCCAGATTCATGAACACATGTGTATACACACTTGAATGCGTCCATGCACACACCCACCAATGAACTCTGCTAGCAAAGAAGGACAGATGATTTGAACCCTAAGTTTTAGGAATATAGCTGTCTTGTTTTTCATCCAAATTACATAAGGAGCTTCAAGATACAAAGATGAGTTGTCTGGAGGAATCTGGAAAGTGTCAGAAGATACACCAAGTTCTGCGTACTCAGGATACCCTCTAAGACCCCTAAAGATGCTAAGAAAGATATGAGCTTCATAGAAATCCCAGTGTCTAGGCAAGAAAAATGAGAATGGGGGCAGGGATTTGCCTTGGAAAAAAAGCTGTGACGGGACCTGAACATATGATCCAAGCTGCTGCAATTTTTCTAAATGCCTTTTCACATGCAAGCTAGAAATGTGCAACGGAGCGAGTCGTTGAAACTCCATATGCCTCTTCTGGCAAATGCAGGAACGCAGCTTTCAGAAATAGAAATGAACATTCAGAAATTGGAAAGCATGTCTTGGCCTAAAATCTGGGATGTATTTCAGCCTTCTCACACAGCCACCTTTCAGCTAGCCGTTACCAGACTTAGCTGCAGAACTATTTCTGTTCCTTGGTGCTTCATCCTGCTGGATCAGATTCTATGGCTAAGAATATGCTGGGTTTTCAATCGCCTCCATGAATAGACTTATGTGCCACAGGATTCTGCTATTCCAGGAAGCTGCTATGAACAAACTCTGAATTCTAAATGCTTATTAGACACTATAAATCATTTTGCCTCGCAACAAACATCAATTAACTGTAGTTCTCACACCACAATTCATGAAACTGATTGATTTTAGGGGGCAGTATAGCTCTGCACCACCTACATTTAGAGATGTTGGGAAAAATTACCCATTAAATTAACATTAGCTTAAGAAAAATAGAAACTTCTGGTACGATTACAGTTTTGCTGTTTTGACTGAAGGGAAGGAAAAATAAAATGGCCTTTGTTCCAGAAGATGTGACTTAAACTGTTCTATTCTGCATGAAATTGAGAAATGGACGGTATTCTCAGCTTGATGGATGGAATATGTGGGATCTTAGCTGTGCTTCATTAGGTTCTGGTGAATGAGTGGTAAATTTTCCCTATTTATACATTTTCTGTCAGGAGATCATAAACATAGCCTGCCTTGCACATGTTTTACTGCTGATTTTGTTTGCTTGCTTGTAAGTTAGCTGCAGCCTTGACAAGAACTTACTCACAGAGTCAGTACATACCCTGGTTTTCAAATATCTAAGTCGAAATTTAGAACAAGGAGATGACCCACTTTCTACTGCCTCTAGTGTTGCGAATCCAACCCACTTTTCAGGTTAGAATTTCCCAGCGTTGAAAATAAGCACATCCCCCACTGCTTTTAAGCTTCCTAATACAATGCTTTCCATGTACTGGAAATGAAGCAGTTCTTAAACCAAACATTTGATTCTTATTCAATTCTAGCAGAATAATCTAGAGCAGTAATTCTCAACCTGTGGTTCATGATCCTTCCAGAATCAAATGGCCTTTTCATAGCGGATGCTTAGGGCCATTGGAAAACACAGATAATTACATTATGATTCATAACAGTAGCAAAATTAGTTATGAAGTATCAACAAAAATAATTTTATGGTTGTGGGTCACTACAACATGAATTGTACTAAAGGGTCACAGCATTAGGAATAATGAGAACCACTGATCTAGAGTAAAGATAACTTCACTTGTATTTTATGTTTAGAAAAAAATTAGAGCAGGCAACCTGCCTACACTGGTCTTCTAAACCCACCTTCAGAATAAATGAGCATTTGACTGTCTATAGCACTTCATCAAGAAATTTGGGGTTTTTGTTTTGTTTTGTTTCTTGTTGAAGGTCACAGGTCAAAGAATCCCAGGCTAACTCCAAAATATACCAATTATATTTTCTTTATTATAAGGAGCAAACTCAAGAAACAGGAATGAGAATTCCAACCTCAGCTGTGTATCACAGGAACCACAGAGAGAGAGAGAGAGAGAGAGAGAGAGAGAGAGAGAGAGAGAG
>LOJH01031067.1:0-16933 GCA_001685095.1 Ellobius talpinus | reverse complement strand
AGCATAAGTCGTCATCAGTGTTTTTGATCTTGGCCATTCTTACAGGTGTAAGATAGAACTTGAGTTTTGTGCATGGTGTGGTGATAGATACGAATCTATTTTCATTCTTCTACATGCTGACATTGAGTTAGGCCAGCACCATTTGTTGAAGATGCTTTCTTTCTTTCATTGTATAATTTTAGCTTCTTTGTCAAAAATCAGGTGTTCATGCTATGTGGATTTATGTATGGGTCTTGGATTTGATTCTGTTAATCCACTTATTTGTTTTTATGCCAATACCCCATGCTGTTTCTATTATTATTGTTCTGTGGTAGAGCTTAAAATCAAAATTGTGATGTCTCCAGAAGTTCTTGTATTATGCAGGATGATTTTAGCTATTTTGGACATTTTATTTATTGTTCTTTTATATAGAGTATTATTCTTTTGAGGTCTGTGAGAAATTGTGTTGGGATTTTGATAGAGATTGCATTGAATCTGCAGATTGTTTTAGGTAAGATGTTTATTTTTAAACTCTGTTAATCCTAGTGATCCATGAACATGTGATTTCTTTCCATCTTTTGATATTTTCTCCAATTTCTTTCTTCAGGGTTAGGGTGTGTGTGTGTGTTTTCCTTCTTCGGGATTGCTGATGTGAAAGTATTCATTTCCCGTGTTTTCATGGGTGTAGTTAACTTCGTTGGGTTAGAATTTTCCTTCTAGTACCTTCTGTAGGGTTGGATTTGTGGATAGAAATTGTTTAAATTTCACTTTGTCATGAAATATCTTGTTTTCTCCGTCAATGACAAGTGAAAGTTTTGCTGGTTATAGTAGTCTGGGCTGGTATCGTGGTCTCTTGGAGTCTGTAAGACATATGTACAGGCCCTTTTATTTTATGGTCTCTATTGAGAAGTCAGGTACAAGTCTGATAGTTCTGTCTTTATATGTTATTTGGAACTTTTCCTTTGCAGCTTTTAATTATTTTTTTACTCTGTATGTTTATTGTTTTGATTATTATGTGGCAAGGAGGTTTTTTTTTCTGGTGCAGTCTATTGGGTGTTCTGTAAGCTTCTTGTATCTTTATAGCCATGTTTTTCTTTAGATTGGGAAATTTTTCTTCTATGATTTTCTATATATTTTTCTGGGATTTTGTGATGGGATTTTTCTCCTTCTTATATTCTTGTTAGTCTTAGGTTTTGTCTTTTCACAGTGTCCCAGATATCCTGGATGTTTTGTATTAGGAAGCTTTTAGATTTAACATTTTCTATGACTGATGAATCTATTTCCTCTATCATATCTTCAATGCCTGAGATTCTCTCTTCCATCTCTTGTATCCTGTTGGTGATGCTCGCGTCTGTATTTCCTGTTTGCTTACCCAGACTTTCCATTTTCAGAATTCCATCATTGTGTGTTTCTTTATTGTTTCTATTCTTCTATTTCCATTTTCAGGTCTTGAATTATTTTCTTCATCCGTTTGTTTTTTTCTTGGCTTTCTTGGTGACTTTAAAGGGGTTCCTTTATTTCCTCTTTAAGGACTTTTAGGATCTTCATAAAGTTAATTTAGGGTTATGTTCTTGTGTTTCAGCTATGTTTGAATGCTCAGCTCTTGCTGTTATTGGATAGCTAGGTTCTGGTATTGCCATATTGCCCTTTCTGTTATTGATTGTATTATTACACTGGTGTTTAGACATCTGAATTTGGGATGATTAAAGATCTAGGTGTTGATTCATTTGTTTGTCTTTATTGGATGAGTATTTTGTTCCTTAGTTTCCTCTCTGGTTTTCTGGCCTAAGTGGAAAAGGATTCTGATGACTGTTGGGTCTTCAGGTCCAGTATGGTTTCCACTGGTGTTTTGAGTTCCTAAATCTGGCCTGGCCTCCAGTAAAGCTTATGTCTTCTTCTGATGTTATAGATGAGAATATGGAGCTCAGAGGAGAGGGTGCAGTCTGGAGTTGTTGGGCCTGCTTTAAGGAGTATTAGTGGATGATGAGTAGTGTCTTTTTTGCTGTCAGGCTGGACTCCAGTAAAGCTGCTGGGACTGTGGGCGAGGGGGAGGGAGGATGTGCCCTGGGAATCAGAGTCTGGGATGTGGGGCAGCTCGACTGGGAGGAAAGTCACTTACCTTTACTTCTGGCTGGTGTGAACTGAATTTGGGCCTATGGAGTCTGCTGGGGTTGTATGGAAGGAAAGGCCATGGGAAGGATTGTTGGGTGGCAAAGTGTATCTCTGGGGGAACATAGGAATCCAGGGTGTGGGGGCAGTCTACCTGGTAGATGGGTAACTCACCAGCTTGTAGACTGGTGATGACTACTTCAGAGCAGTGGAATTCCACTGAAGTTGGGGGCCAGGCCCAGTAAAGGTTCTTGTGCTGAGATGAGATGGGGAGGAACATGAGATGTACCCCAGGGATCAGGGTCTGAGGAGTGGGGTAGCTAGGCTGGAAGGCAGGTCACTCACCTGTTCTTCCAACTGGTGTAGACTATACCTGAGCCTATGGCACCTGCCAGAGTTGTGGGGGAAGGGCTTGATGGGGAGGATGATGAGGTAGGAAAAGATGGGTGGAGGAGTGGGTTTTGGGAGAATAGAGCCCAGGGGACAGCCCAGCTGGCAGGTGGGGTACTCAGCTGCTAGTTGATAGGTAAGGACTGGCTATCATTTGAAATTTTTAGAAAAAAATCTAGCCAATCAAGATTTTTGTCATATTAGTCACACAATTTCAGTAAGAGACAAAACATAAGCTCTGTGTAAAATTTACACTCTATTCTATGGTTTCATCTAACCCAGTGTGTCTCAACCTTAAGATCACTTATATCGTGAAGTAGATAGTTTTTGCTGGGGCGCAGGATAATTGCTGTGCCTCTTAAGATGATTTATTCCTATATCTGACAGCTACATACCTTCTTTACCAGAGCCCAAAGTATCTATAAAAGTTATTAAATGTCTTTTGAAGGAATCAGGCCCACAATGTAGGCTCACAGATCTTTTCCTTTTCATTAAAAAACAAACAAACAAACAAAAAGCAAAATAAAACAAAACAAAAACTAATTGTGCCTACTCTAACATTAGATAGCTTAGTTACTTTGAATGGCATTAAATATTTCCAAGTTTGAAGACAGATCATTATGATGTTTACCACATTCATTCTGTAAGCATGTGAACAGCCATCCATAGTTTAACTGTGCTGTGTAAGACCCTGGGAGGAATTCCAAGGAAACACACACACACACACACACACACACACACACACACACAGTCAGTAAGCCCCAAGAGTCATGAGCCTGTATGGTGAGTGAAAGAAAGGCACATGAATAGTGCGGTTGGTCAGAGGTTCATTAGTGTGACAATAGGATGAACAATGAAGGCAAAAATTCTGATGGATAGGCAGAAGGGAGAAGATCTGGTCCCTCCCAGGAAGGAAGATTATAATAAATATTCTGCATATGCTCAGTGTCATGCTATATACTTCATTTTAACATATCCTCCAAGTCATCTGCCTGTAACAGATGTTAGGTGTGACCTCTAAAAGGTGTGACCAGGCCTTGGTTTAAACTCTTATTTCTTTGACAATAGATGGACGTTTTACTTCCTGTGATGGTTGGCTTTAATTGCCAATTCAACACAACCTAGAATCATGGGAGAAGAAAGTCTTAATAAAAGATTGTCTACATTAGGTTGTCTTGCAGACATGTCTGGGTATGGTTGGCTTTATGAGGTGAATGGATATAGGAAGACACAGCTCACTCACTGTGGGCAGCACCATCACCTAGGTTAAGGGTTTTGAACTGTGTAAGAGTAGGGAAATTGATCTGAATACAAGGAAACAAGCAAATAAGCATGCATGCTTTTATTTCTCTCTATTATTGATCATAGAGTGATGTGATCAGTTGGCCACGTTGCTGCTTCTGTGACTGCCCCACAATGGTGGGCTATAACCTAAGCTTTAAGCTAAAATAAACCCTTTATCCCAAAGTTACTTTTTCTCAGGATGTTTTAACACAGTAACAATAATGAAACTCAGACACTTTTCTTCTTTACATGATCTTCTCTGGTTAAGATGGGGATAATTATTTGATATTTATTAACTCTCCATTAATTTGGCCTTAGAGCTGTGAATTATGTGATTAACAGACAGGCCTTGAATTGGAAAGACTTGAGGAAAAGATGGGGACTGTAACAATGAACCCTTAGAGGCAGGGGCATGAGAAACAGTTCATGCTAAATACTCTTAACTCGTTCAGATGGCAAGAAGAGATGAATGCATGAACTATAGGCATAGAATTAACATGATCAGAAATAAAATTTAGAAGACTCACTGACTGCAAGAAACAGAATGTGTGGGTAGGAATAGAGAAGTCAAGGGAGGGGGAACAAGGAAATCAGTTTGAAGTTTTGCATGTTTTTATGAATTAGAATGTCTCTAAGCATTTTTAGAGAGCTGGGTGGGAATAGAAATAAGTAGGCAAGATTTTTTAATTTCACACGTGTGTACAATGTATCTTGGTCATAATCATCCCCCACTCCCTCCTTCCAGGTGTCTTCAGCATACCTCTCATGTTATTCCAGACTTCATGTCTTTTCTATGTATAATCCACAAAGTCTAATTGGTGTTAATCATAGGCACACATGCACAGTAAGAATGTTTTTAAATTTTATGTAATCCAGAGAAAGTTCTCTCTTGGTAAAAGTTAGTGGCAAATATAGTGCCCAGCTTTCTGACTATATGAGCAGACTAAATAGATATGCCATGGAGTTAGGGAATATAGAAAGAGTGATTATTAATAGCAAAGGGCACAATAACAAGTTGCATGGCTGATGTGTTAAGCTTTAACTACTTGTAGATTTCATGAGTCAAAAATGGCTATCTGATCCTAATAGTCTCCTCAGAGCTCTGTATCAGACTGGGGGGTGTTACTGGCATCAGCACACACACCTCAGCAATGTTTCTACTAAACATTTCAGAGACACGTGAGAATACTGTGCTCTTCTGAGCTACCCTTCCACCATTACTGTTTCTATCTATGGTCAACGATACACAAACTGTTTCTAACAATCACTCCAGTAACCTTGTTGCATTAATCTATCAGTGTGTTCCCATTGATTCCTGCTCATCGTGATTAAAATCTGAAGGCACTGTGGGAATCAATATCTATATATTAAGTATCGATACGTGCTCAGTACAGCTGTCCATACATTCCTCAGAGCTTTTTGTATCACAACTAGAAGCATGAATATCTTATACTTATATCAGAGTTTGGAATATTAAGGAAAAACAAATATTGATTTTTAAGACTCAACTTAGTACCAAAGCCATAATGATACAGAAACCAGAAGACAAAGTCAAGGCTAAGAGACACACATGATAAGTGCAGAGCTGGAGGAAGCAAAGAGCCTAGGACAGTTCAAGAGCCTGAGAATCTTAGCTGGACTGCTTTTTAAAATCTACAACCAGTTGAATAAAGACATGGCTCTGCAAAGCAGCAGGTGTGTCCTTTAGTCTAATTCCTTGATAGCTACAGAACGCTTGATGAAGGAAATACTTTATAATTAGGGTGATTCCCCTATTCCTAAAATCATTTAAGGAGTTTCTAGAATCATCATTAATAGATCCCAATTAATAAGCACCCATCCTGCCTCCCTCACTTTGCAAATTGGTTCTAGTTCTTACCATAATCTTATAGACTGCATTTGATTTCATCACTAAATGTGTTTTACTAATCAGAATAATGAGTCTTCATTAATTTGATTATTTGAAAATGTTTGTTGAATTCTCCTATGTATGTATCAACCCAGGAACAGATTAACGAATTACATGTGTTCATGGTGGAATACTATGAAGTTATGAAAATGAATAAGTTACTGTCACATGCAAAATATAGAAAAATCTCACCAAAGGTATGATGACAAAACGAGGCATACAAAAAGGAATATGTGTTACCAGAATCTACTTGGGAGTTTCAAAACTAGCAAAATGAATCAGTGATAGCAGAAACACATGTCATGCTTGCCATGGAGGAGGACAGAAGCAATAGGAGTGGAGTAGAAGCAGGCACTGGTGATCAACCGCTCCTGCATCTGCATGGTGCTCTCATGCATGTATACACTGCATGAGGACCCATTCAACTGCAATTAGTTCACTTTTCTATAAGTGCATTATAATCTAAAGCATTAAGTTTTCTTTTGGCAATTCTGCCATAGCATGCTAGTGCTAGATATTCCAATGCTATTAAATAGTATTTAGCAGTTATTGGCTGCTTTTTAGTTATGGGAAAGGTGATGTTTTATAAGAACATGGATCAGGCTTCATGGATATGCAAAGAATCAGGATCCATTCATACAAAGTTTTGCTGGTTTCAAAAATCATTTATAGTGAGGGGGATGGACTGAGAGTAGCTGAGTTCAGACTTCCTGAAGAAAAGCTTGGTGTTGCTTAGTTTACATATGTCATCCACTCTAAGTCCACACCCTCTGCTTTCAAGTGAGGAACCTGAGGTTTATCTAACTATTGAGAAGTGAAAGGCTCTAAGGCTGCCCGAAGGACTGTTCCTCTAGCCTTGCTTTCCTCTGAAAACTTGCCCTAGCTCACAGGCTTCCTAAACAATATTGGGTTTCTCCAAGTTTACCTTTCTCCCAATCCCAAGCCTTTGTGTATGCTGTGCTCATAGTGAGAACATCAGTCCCTCTTTTCCTCTGGGTCTTGCTTTTCCTGGAGATAGATGTTACAGAATTCTCCTTGGCTGTTCCAGCTACCACGAACAAGAGCAACTTAAGGAAGAATTTATTTTGGCTTATGGGTCCAAAAGGCTTGGTGTCCATAATGGTGAGGAAGGCATGGCAGTGGGAACAGAGGAACATCACTTTTTTTAACATTGTAAGAAGCAGAAAGGCAACTGTAAGTGAAGTGAATCTATAAGCTTTAAAAGCTTACCTTGAGTGATCTACTTCCCCCAGGAGGGTTTCATATCCTGTGCTAAAAAGTTCCATTACCTCCCCAAATAGTGCCATCAAACTAAGGACTAAGTGCTCAAATAAATGAGCCAATAGGTGGCATTTCCCATTCAAACCACCATGAAGTCTTCCCCTGCCTTTCTATTGCCTATCAGATTCTTATTGTGGGGGTTCAAGTTTAAGATACTATTGATTTATTAGAGTGGTTCTTGTTTTGGGAGACTGTAGCACCATGACCCCTCTCATTATATATCTCCTTATATACATCATGGTCTACTTAGCAGACACATTGTACCCAGCCCTGCTGTCAATCACAGAATTGACACATGGTAGCCTTTAATGCATATTCATCATTAAATATGCATTAAATATCCTCCTCTCCTCCTCCTCCTCCTCCTCCTGAGTGTTGAAAATGTTAAACCTTCAGGTCATGTAGCTATCAAATCTGGGTGCATATGATTCTACCAAAACAATTAACACAACTTAATAAAGGAAGCAAATGAGGGCTAGAAAAGTTTTCATTTACCATATAACCAACAGCTCTCCCAAACCACAATGCTCAACTAAACACTTAGAGCTGCAAATGAATTCTTAAAATGTTAGTCCTATTTTGTGTTCTTTTTGTTTCCGTGCACAGCCTCTATTCTGCTGTTTTGCACTGATGCCCAGACAATAAGTCCTTTTGCAAGCATTAAAATGAGCTGAAATGGCTAACCAGAAAAGGGCTCCACCATTAAAGTCTAAATTAATATAGTAAAAACCATAGCTAAAAGTATTGCTTCAATATGGCAACTGTGCTCATCATTTCGACATTTTAGGCTTCTTTATGCCTCACATTTCCCTGCAAAGAAAATTGAGAACCACTACTGAATTGTGCCAGAAAGAGTAGTAGCTGAGTATGCTACAAACATTCTTTCAAAAGCATGCATCATTGTGACATTTTATTTAGATATATCTTTCAATGAAGAAATTGCTTCTGTGCTGTCAGCCAATGGAAAGCAGCTATAGTTTCTCCTTAAAAACCATTTTGTCCCCCAGAGGCAACCAACAATTCAAATCATGGCTGTACAGCAGCCACTTATGCGGGATGGCTTCCCTGTGGCAAAGTCCTCAGTT
This sequence comes from Ellobius talpinus, assembly GCA_001685095.1. Taxonomy (NCBI): domain Eukaryota; kingdom Metazoa; phylum Chordata; class Mammalia; order Rodentia; family Cricetidae; genus Ellobius; species Ellobius talpinus. Next base: position 8,896 of record LOJH01031067.1, on the reverse strand, counting down.
AAGCTCGTGCATCATATTATTCTGAGTCAGTTGATATCTCTTTGAATGTTACTGCTTCTGTTTCTACAGCTAAATTTAAAGAGGAGCGTTTGCTCTGCTAGACAAACTGTTTTCTTTCCTATTTCTCTTTTCGCTTTGAGCCTCTCTTATGTTCCTACTCTGTTAGCACAGTCTGTGGAGCAGAAACCCCTAATGCTGATGAATGAGAAAGGCATCCCTTTGACTCAAACTGTGATAATGTCATGTTGTTTGCTAGAGGGTTTCTTCTTGTAAATCCAACTGCATCTCCCAGAAACAACCCATGTAAAAATGTTAAGCTGAAGATGGGCCATGCTGGTATATTTTTCTCTGTTCTCTAACTGCACTTTTCTAGGTCCAAAATCAGAACTCTACTCACCTGGACTCTTGGCAGAAATGTAGGCACTACCTTCGTTGACATTTACTCAAAAGGTTAAAAACACACCTCGTTGTCAACAACATATGAGGATAAGAAGTATCACTAGCAAGAGACCCCACCCAGCTTTGGACTCAGAAGATGACTGATGTATAGGGATACAATGAGAAGTAGCAAAGCCTATTTGGGCCAGTTCAGTGGAAGAGACAAGAGGACAATGGGAGGAGAGAAGCACAGTCATGTCATCAACTCATTGCTACCCCACATGTTCAAAAGAGGAGACATGGCATCCTGGTTGAAAGCAGACACTGGCCAGTTAATCACTACCACTGACAGAGCCACTGTGAACCTTTTAGCAAGAGACTTAACCTGTGAGACTTGGGTGCACTCACTCTCTGAAGTGGTCATGGAATGACACGCATTCCATGAGGTTGCTAAGAGGATTGAAAGAGTTCACCCAAGGAGAATGTTTGAAACTTCTTGGCACACTGGAGCACTGTGTGAACTTGACTCTAAGTTTTGTTTGCTTTGCACATCTCTATGCTTCAGCTCCCACAGTAAGTCCTGAATATTATCAGGAAAGGACAATCATAAAATTGGTGTTGCTCCTCATTTTGTGATCCACCATGAACACCATGACCCAGTGGTCTAGAGAGTTATGACAGAGCATGGTGGAGCTGGGGATGTGTGGTGGCCTGATTTCCTGAAAGATGAGAACATCATTCTCTAGAACATCTGTCTTTGGGCCTGAGAGATGAAATTTTAGAAGATGGGAAAGAATTAGGAGACTCGTGGGAAACAAAATGCTCTGTAAGAAAAAAGAGTGAGTGCAAAGCTTACGGGAGACAAAATGTCCTGATTGAAGAGCGCTGGCCAGTTCTGAGGAATAGAAATCAGGCTCTTAGGTTAGAGACCTGGGAGGTCGGGGAGCAGTAGGACACGGGCATGGCAGTGTGAGAAGGAGCCACGCTACCAGAGATATAAGACCTACCTTTTACTGGAACACTAATAGAAAACATTGGAGCAATTTTGTGCAGAGGGAGGATATAATCTTATCTTGCTGTTGTTGTTGGTAAGCTTTCTGCTTTACAGCAGGTTTAGGTTAATAAAAATAAAATTTACACTGGAAATCCAACAGCATTCCCCATAGGGAATCCACAATACACAGTTTCTTCTCCTTTAGCATCTTGCATTGACATGGTTCAGTTTCTACAACTGATAAACCACTGTGGATACACTTTTACCCGCTGAGGTCCACAGATCACATTAGCGTTCCTCTTTGTGTTATACAGTTACTTGGGTTTTGACAAATATATGGTGTTGTTATACTTTATCATACAAAACAGTTTATCATCCTATAAAGTTTTTATTTTTAAAGGAGACTAATACTGAGGAAATATGAGACAGACATAGCCTGGGTGGAGTAGAGATGAAACCAATTGTGTATACAGCTGCTGTCCTGGAAGGCAGGACAGCATCCGGGACTGGGATAGATACATAGAAATCAGCAGAACAGATACAGTGATGTTAGATTTTAATAATGGGTTTGGTTGGGAATATTAATCATGACAGGCTAACTACATTTGAGCCTAATAATCTTTGTCATTTTTTTGTTATTGAAGTGTACATTTTGCTAATATCAAGTCTGTTATACATTGGTAAAGTGGTTTTTGTCTCAGCTGCCCTCTAGGTAAGCATGCTCTCATGTAGAATTTCCTTGTTTTGCCCCACCTTATAGAGCCTTCTCCACTTACACAGTGACTAAGAGGGGCTGTGGAGGACCACTGAAGGGCTCACATCTCTTCCACACACATTTCACAGGCCAGAATATCATCTTACGTAGCCTCAGTGGGTAAAGTATAAAAATTATGTTTCTTGAGAGAGGGCCAGGAATCCTGCCCTGTGGGAGGGAATTGGGAGGAGGGAAGGAAGTGTAAATAATTGAATGGAACAATAAAAATTAAAAAAAATACGTTTCTTATTTTGTAAACAGATTGTAGCTTTATGCTTAGCAAGCTATCCCTCCTTTCTTGAGAACCTGAGACAGGTGCAGAGCTTCACAAACAGGTGAGAAGGTTATTCACTCCCCCATTCATAGTAAATGTTTAAGAGGTAGACATTGGTCATTCTGCTTAATTCAGTACACTCAGAATTTGTGTGGAACCAATGGTAGACAGTCTTTGTTCTGCTGCATGTGAATCCACTAGAGTACAGGAGTCAGCAGTGTTTGTTGGTGTGTAGCGGCATCACAGAGGAAGAAAACTGAAAGGGGAAAGAAACCCTGCTCTTAGGTCTGAACACTTGAATCAAGATACCTGCAAGCGGCTCCCCCTCCTGGAGTATCAGTCATGGAAACACACATTTTCTGCTCTTTGCTTATTCTCTTTTCCATGTGAGGTCTCCATTGCTAGTAGCTGCTAAAACCCTAATTGGCACAAGCTCCATGAAGCTCTCCCAAATCCTATTAATAGAGATGGTTTGTATCTAATTTGACCTTCTTAAAGCAGTTGACCAATTTCAATTTGTCTTTAAATTCTCCAAGTTCCATAATTTTCTAATGGTGTAGGAATAGTTGAAGGCTAAATATTTTTGATTGTGTCCCAGTATATTTTTGTGACTGTTAAAAAATGCACTGATAAAAATGTACTCTTACAAGAGAAAGAGGTTTATTTCCTCTTAAGGTCCCATTACTGTAGAGAAAGCAGGCAAGAACTTCTAACAGTTGGTTACCTCACATCTACAGCCAAGAGCAGAGAGAAATGAACACACATAGGTTCATTTACATGATTCTCAACCTTCCTAACCCTGTGACCCTTTAACACAGTTCCCATGTTGTAGTGACCCCAAGCATAAAATTATTCTCAGTGCTACTTCATAACTGCAATTTTGCTATTTTAATGAATCATAATATAAATATTGTTTTCCAATAGTCTTTGTGGAGGTCACGACTCACTGGTTGAGAACCAGGACCTTACAGAATGTGAAGTCCTGTGAAAAGTAAACATTTTAGATACATCCTGTCCCAGAACGTTCTCTAACTATATCCCTCTCTTACAAGTCTTTCCCTGGTCGTTGTTCCCTATAGCAACACTTCCCCCAGTCTTTACATCAAAAGCAATGATATCTGGAAGTGACCTACAATGGGTGGTAGATCTTTTGGGTCCCACCCTATCACCCTAAAAAACTGAGAAATGACTGTCTTGAAAAAGAAAAACTAATGCAGCTGTGAGCCTGTGTTATTTCATGGCCCCCTTCAGTATCAGGTTGCCATAGTTCCCTGTATACACCTTGCTTTGAGTGAGGAAATGGAGGCATAGGGAGCATCATGTCCCCAAGGTTAAAATCTGAATAGAGAAATCTAAACCTAGAGTTATGAGACTCACTCATTTCTATAGACTATTGTGACTGCTTGAATTTAAAGTTCCATTTTCTTCATGGGCTTTGCTGCGGTTACTAAACAAGGTGATTTCAGACCCATTATCTTCACATTACCCTTATCATTGGTATTTTTGCTTTGTCGGACTAATGGTTTAAAACCTGCATTAACCTGTCTCCAGGTACACATGCTTTCGGAATGCACTTCACCACTTCACCTGGGGGATAACTTTATGACTATGCTCTTTCTAGCAGTTGCTAGTAAGCATTATTGGCTTATATGATCTTGATCAAATTATAAGAGGGACAGTGTGTTCAGCAGGTAAGAGAGGAGGAGCCTGACACTCATTCTCTGCAATCTCAGAAGCCCTGTGGTGCATCAGCATTCTGACAAGGTACCACCATGTCCCAGCCCTGGAGTGTCAGGTAGGCACAGAAACAATTAAGTGATGCAGCATTAATCTGATANTCCTATAAAAAGCTTTGTTCTAATGAAACAGAGGCTCTTTCTGTCTATTGAATTTGAATTCTTTTTCATTTTCCCCTATTCTCTGTCTGTAAATTAACCACCATCACTGAAATTCTACGAAGACAATATCTCTTATGTCAGTGTATGATTAATTAGACAGACCAACACAGGCTTTTAAATATTTTTTTTACTTTTAATTGACAAATGTTACTTATATTTAGAGACAAAAATGTGATATTTTGATGCATGTTTATATTGTAGAAGAATATCTAAATCTACCTAATACATGTGTGATCTCAAATGATTTTGAGCGTCTACCCTTTAGGAATTTTGAATAGTATCATTAGTGTATTGTGCACACTGCACAGACAATCACCAGAAACTTCTCTGTGTCTTGCTGGTCTTCTGAAGCCTTTGATGATCACATCCATTTCCATGCCCCTCTGCAATTCCTCTTCTTCCGTGAAAGATATGAATTTGGCTTTTGTAGATGTTCACGTGCAAATGAGCTAACACAGTTCTCTTCTTGCATCTCAGGTTAATTGTACTTAGTACTAATGTCAGGGTGGGGTGAGTACAGAGTCCAGCAAAGTGGATGAATTACTAAAGATGATACACCAAGAAGGTTCAGAAGGGTTACCATTGTGTCACTGATAAATGAGCATTACTAAATAATGGATTAATAAGTTGTGATGCTAGTTATCATATTTAGTTGATTGGTGGCTGTTACTCACTTCTTCAGTTCTAGTGAGTTAATCTGTCTCTGAAGCACCCAAAGGGGGTGGACAACATTCAACTACCAAATCAGGTAGTCACTTTATTCAGGATAAGACAACAGCTGTGGAAGCTGAAATTCTGGGTTTAGTCTTGGATCTGACATATATCCTTTCTTCTGTCCTTGGACAATTACTTATGTTCTCTGGGTCTTAGGGTAGCGAAGTTAAGTACATTTATCCTATGAAAGGGTTATAGAAGTACATGCGTCAATAATAAAGGAGTAGAGAACTGGACTGAGTCCAACTACAAAAGATAAATTTGGGGTGACACAGGGAAGGAAATGATTTCTTAAACAGTGTTGGTTGGAAAACAGTATCTATGTTCCTCAAAAACAAATTTTGACTAAATAATCCTACTATTAGGTATGCAAAGAAAATAAACTCACCATGTTAATAACTGCTTCTCAATGCATGAATAAACAAAGGGATTATCACACCCTATATTCAGCCTTGAAAAAAAAGGATAGATATAATATGGATGAACCTAGAAGATACTGTGCAAAGTAAAATAAACCATGCTTAGAAAAAGAAGGTACTCTATGATTTCAACTATGTGTAGAGTCTAACTACAGTCTAACAACTTCAAGTCATCAAAACAAGAGAGTCAAAAAGTATTTACCTATGGTCAAAAAATGAGAGCAATATGGAGATTTGGGGCAGTATGTACAAAGTTTTAATGACAGGATGAATAAGCTCTTGAAACATAATGTTCAGCATATGGACTATGATCAATTCATTGTGTGACTGAATGTTCCTGAGAGTAGATCTTCAATATTTCCACCACCAGAAAAAGGATAATCATGTGAAGTGGTGGATATGTTAATAATCTTGATTTTTGGAGATGATTTCACCAAGTATACTTAGGTGAAATCATTGTCATAAACCTTGAATACAGACAATTCATTTAGCGTTCAATTATATTTCAACAGATCCAGACAAGGAGAATTAGACTTGCCTCAGAGAAGAGCTACGTACATGCCAGTGTGAATAGAGCATTGCATGCCATTTGTCTGCTCTTTGTGTCTGAGTGCCTCCTGAGAAGCAGTGAGTCGGCAAATAGAAACGCTTGCACTAACCTTTGCTATACCCAGGGCACTTCAGATTTACGGCAGTGTTAACTATGAAGCATAATTAAGAATTTAATTTGATAAATTAACCACTCTTCACAAAATCAGTCTTTTTTCCTTCCCACCCTCTTTTCTGTCCTCTCTCTGACTTACTCCAGTACTACCAAAGCATGCTAATTCAAGCATTTGTCACATAAGAATGATAAAAATATTGAAGACTCTTCTTGTCTTCCTGTTTTAAACCAGGAACTATATGCTTGGAAATAAAAAGGGCTAATAATAGACACTAATAACCGTGATTCTACCACTCTGTCAGTAAGTTTGCAGAAGTTCTACCCTAAGGTAACAATTTCAAATAATCGATTTTTAAATTATATTTATGTGGACTTTGTGTTTTACACCACAGCATTCTCCACGCCTCACATCTGAGATAATCATACCAAAGCTATTTCTCTGAAGTTCTTATTGAAAAACACAAATATGTGTGTACCAGGTTTTTTTCTTTTGGGACAGCAACCAGCTCCCAAATTCTACTCAAATTATAACATGGAGACTTAGTAGTTTTGAATGCTTGACCTAGCTTAACCTCATTTCTGCTTAGCTCTTTTAACATAAATGAACCTGTTTCTCTTTACCTTTTGACTCGGGTTTTTTTTTAACCTTCCTTCTGTATATTTTACTTTCACTGCTTCTCATGTTGGCCCCCTCCCTCGTCTCTCTTCTCTCATTCCCATTGTTCTAGATCTCTTCTCTTGAGCTTAGGTTCCTTCTTCTGTTTATTCTTTCTACCTGGCAGCCCTGCCTACCCTTTCTCTGCACAGCTATTGGCCATTCAGCACTTTATTACACCAATCAAATGCCTTAGACAGGAAAGGTGAAACAACTTTTCATAATTAAACGAATGCAAACCAAACAAATGTAATACACCTTTACATGGTTAAATTAATAGTCTGCAGCATAAACAAATGTAACACATCTTTATATAATTAAACTAATATTATACAACATTTGGGCATGCTTCCTGTCATTCTGCTTTTTTTTTCTAGGAAAACTTAGCTTTCATCAAATATTTAATTGATTTCACTCTCTTTATGTCTCTCTCTCCCTCTTGTGTGTGTGTGTGTGTGTGTGTGTGTGTGTGTGTACATGACATAGCAGGTATGTGGAGGTCAGAGGTCATCTTGTAGAATGTAGAATTTGGTTCTCTCTTTCCACCGTGTTTGTCCTGAAGTTTGAGCTCAGGTTGTCAGGTTTAGTGGTAAATGCTTTTACCTACTGAGCTATCTCATCGACCCCTGAATTCATCTTTCAATACATTGGTTCTAATAGGCAGCTATAGCTAATGGTTCCCAAGTTGCTATCTTTAGTCTTAGGTGCACATTTTGGTAGATAGACTTGTATCTACCTACCCAGTGGATTGGTCTAGTAGCGGTACAACAAAAAGCAGTACCTACGCAATCAGCTTTAAACTGCATTCAAGAACTATTCCTACCCTGAATCCCCAGACATTCTGCTTTTCAAGGCTCTACTCTTTTTCAAATTATCTGACTCTTTTGTGATTATAACAGAATTATATCATTCCCTTCCTTTTCCATTATCAGCCCTCTCATACACCCCTCTTGCACATGTAATAACAACAATTAATGAGAAAAGATACCACATCTCCACATTTAAGGTATAAACCACACTCTGATGGTGCAAGTCAGAAGTCTGCAAATCCTATCCATGAGACCTTCTTCCTCTACACTTACTCCTTCACTACATTCAGTGTAACTGTCTGATTGTTCTAGAACTACTTTTTTCCATCTTCATTGTCACTCTCTTAGGTCAAGGTCTTAATGGGTCTTTCAAGGACCCCAGGGTCCACCTTAACTCTGCTGTGATTAGTTTGCACACTGCAAACCAGATCAAAATATCGACTCAGTTATGTCCCATGCATGCCTAAAATGTGAGAAAATGTCAGACACTTCTTTGCACAGCTTTTATAATTTTGTCTGTATCACTTCCCCAGTTCCATTTCCAGGCACCCTGTTCCTGACACTGGAGTCTTAAAGGCCACTTCTTTCTCCCGACCCAGAGCAGTTTCATACACCACCTCCTCTTCTTAGAGCATTGTTTGGAGTCAATGCTCTCTTCCTAATTCATACTCATCCCTCACATACTGCAACAGCCCCCCACTCTACTCTGTCAGAATTCCCTGCACTTTTCATTCAAGATGGTTATCAGGGTCTGTGCTAGAATATTTGTGGAACAGTTTAATAATGATTTGGCTTTGTAACTCCAAAATCTGTAAGCTCTTTAAAAGAAAAGATAGTGACAAATTTACTGACTGCATGGCATCTGCATCAAGACAGATGCTCCCTAAATATTTATTGGGTGAGCAAATGGGATAGATGAACAGTGATGCTGAGAAGATGTTATGATCACGCATTTTATGGATGAGCGAGGTGAATCTTGAATAAATGAAATGCTTTTGGAGGAATCATGCCCAGAATGTAGCAGACAAAATTTGAACTCAGATCTGTCAGACTTGAAAACCTCTCTCTTCGCATTTAAAAACAGCAAGTTATTTGTTTAAAAAGTGAACCAAGTTTAGAAAACTATACTTTATAGTCTATTCTAATATAATATTCAAGTGGCTTAAAAATTATTTCTCAAAAACAAATTAATTTAAAAGCCTAGAAATAAAGCTGAAAATCACAACACAGCAATGCAAAGAAAAATGTGCTCACTGTGTCCCACCTCTTAGAGGTTACAGTCGTCATATTTATTCAGTTCTGTGAACCATATCTTAATAACTGATTTTCTTCAAAAC
>LOJH01031066.1:706-11217 GCA_001685095.1 Ellobius talpinus | reverse complement strand
TCTCTCTCTCTCTCTCTCTCTCTCTCTCTCTCTCTCTCTCATGTGTGTGTATATGTGTGTCTCTCTCTGTATGTTATGTATGTATGCTTGTTCTTTCTTCATCCCTGTGCTGCCCCTAGTCAGATCTGTAGGACCAGCAAAAATCCTAGTGCTAATGATGGCTTACCTCTCCAGGAGTTGTTGACCAGGGAGCCCTAGAGGCCCATAAAACACAAAGACCATAGCATTGCTGTTAGTTGCACTCCGGAATCAGATGGTAAGGATCTATTGTTGAAGACATCGGGCAGTTTAGTTACGTGACTTGGAAAAATAAGTACAGGACGGAGCTGGAAGTGTTTCCTTTATGCGGTCTAGCTCTCTTAGCACCAAGGTGTTGCCTAGGTTACTGGAGAGAAGCATAGCCATAAATCCTCCTTGGCTCTGGATCCTGCATGCTTCGTGATAAAAGTGCCAGGCAACGTTTGCCAGCTAGTGCAATAGTAGCACAAGTGATTAAAGATGTAGTGGTTAAAAATAGAACCAACTTTCTGATTGGATTTAAGGCCTGCTCCATCTGTTAGTATTGACTTATTCAAGACTTATTGCCAGGTAAGTCATAGACCCCAGTGAGAAAATAACTAGTATTGCTTTGGTAAACAAATGAGATACTTACTGGGTAATGTTTTTCACAAGATACGTGTTTATGGCCATTGTTATTAATACTGTTGGTCCTCACTTGGATACTATTCTGTTTCTCATGTTATGCCTTTTCCCCACTGCAAAAGAAATACCAATGAGACTCACCACTAGGCATGTTCTGGAAGTAGGGAGATAAATAAAAGACACTAAGGTTCAGTACTTACTCCACTAGAGTTAAACGACGACATTAAGACTTCTGTTCCACATACCCAAGGCTCAGGGACCATTGCAGAAGAGGGAACAGAAAGACCATTAGAGACATAGCAAAGGGTGGAATGTTGTCTGAAACTTTCCTGCCAGATTAAAACCATCTATTTTGGAGAGAAGCTCATTAAGACATGACATTTTAAAAAGGAGTTAAAGTAACAGAATTTTCTAAGGGAAACAAAACAGTCCATCCTGCAAGGAAACGTGATACTTGCAACTCAACAGCTTCAACAAGTCCATGAAACTAATCAAATTCACTAGGCTTCTCACTCCTCCAGTATATATAAGCTGTAACAACTGCTGTGACACACTGTCAGATGAGCTGAGCTGTCTAGAAGAGGTTCAGACCAACCAAGAAGCCTAAAAGAAACTAGATCAACTGCCTAGAAGAAGCAGAGACCAGCTGAACTGCCTGAGGAGACTCAGAACCATTGAGCCACCTAGAAACTGAAGCACTTCAACCCGCTGAACTGACTGTAGGCTGAACACGGGTTTCTAGTTTTAATGCATTGTCACACATGCTGGAGTGGGATTTGATGATTCAGATGTCTTTGAATCATTTCTACCCCAGTAAGTGGTTTCTCACCTGTATTCTTGTGACTAATCTCTATAAAACTCCTAGCATCACGGAGCTGAAGTGTGGTTAATATCCTTACTTCAGTGTTGGCAGTTTCCTATCTAGGATGAGTAAAACTTTGTTCATGCCTCCCCAGGAATAGTGTCACCCAATAGTATGAAACATGTTTTTAATTCTTTTGGGTTTACCTTGAAGATGAATACCTGACTTATATGATAAAATATAGTTAACTTTATATATAAAAATCCTAACAGCCATTTGTTTCGAAGTGGTTACGTTATTTTGCATTCTCTTCCAAAGGAAAAGTTTCTCTTCTTTTCAACACGTCTTTCCCAGAATTTGGTGTGATCAGTGTTTGTTTTAGTGATCCTATTTGTTATGTAGTGTGAATACTGTACTTTCCTAATAATGATAAGGGATATGTATCATGCATACAACATTTGTGGAGGTGATTAGGACATTCTTATACTTTCTTTGCCATTCTCTCCTTATTGAATTTCAAACTTACGTTTTCATTTTCTTTGGGTTTTCCAAGCTTTGTGTCAGTAAAGGCTGGCATCTCCTGCCAGGTGGAAGATGAGCAGTGACCATCCTCCTGCGGCTACTTGCCTCTCGAATTTCATGGATCTGTAGACACATCTGTCCTACAGAACTCATGGTTTCACTCTTTTCTTTAAATCTTATTCTTCTTTTGGAAGATGAATGCATGCAATAATGTATGAACAGGGCTGGTCTCATGCTTATGTGCAGCAGCTCCCACGCCCTTCAAACGATGCTCCACCTGTGCAACCCAACAGAAAATGTCTTTGAAGGTGTATCACTTACTCCTGAAGTCTGTTAGCTGCATAGTAAGTGAGAAGAATCTTGCAGATTCTCTTCTCTTTTTTGAAGAATTTACTGAATAAGCAGTGCAGACATTGGTGGTGGCCTCAAGAAGAATGAATTGGGATTGACTTCTATAATAATTTAATGACTCAGATTACAGTTTTGCTGCAAAAGTAAGGAAAAGGGGGTCTTTGATAGACAGTGTCTTATTCTTTTGCGTATTTATCTCTAGTACTTTTATGTACGGACTTTGTGTGTTGCACTTGGGTGACATCCACAAGGATAGTCTTCTATATCAGCACAGCAACACTTTGACCATTTAAATCCCCTTTAGGGATTATCAAGGGATCAACAGTCTGTCTCTAAAATGGACAAACTATTACAAAAAGGAGAGTTGTTCAACTTGAAGCTTTCTGCTTCAGAAGATGCAGTTACTGTTTTCTGAATATTACTGGGTAACTATCTTAAGTCTCTAATGTATTCATTCACATGTGTAGACTGGCAAATAAGATGTTCATATGTCTAAAGAAAAACATTTAGTCTGCATTTCAAATAACTTGTTAGACTGTGTCAGGTTTTAATTTTTTCCTGTTCAACTGAGTGCACTGGCATATAAACTTGTTAAGTAAGTCAGCCTTCTTATGCATGTTTGTACATTGCACACCAAGTTCAGATAGATCCCGAGGTAGCAATTAAAACATAAGATGATATTAAATTTATATTCATTTAGTTTATGCATCACTAAGAAAGGGATTTGTGGACCCAAATAATACATTATAAGCTACATTTCAAAACTTATATATAGAATTTCTACAGGTTTTATTGTTTTGAAGGATTTCTCCAAACTGAGAAAATGATGGGCAATTTTATGGAGAACCAATGCATACACAAAGGGTGGATTTGGCCAGGAGGAGATAATTAAGATATATAAGATAATTATAATTAAGATAATTCCACACATAAAAAGGATAGTTTTCAAGCAGAGTCAACCTAGAAAGATATTTGGAATCTACTCTAACTTTCAACTTTTAGACCTGCAGTTAAGTTCCCCAAGGATAGCACATCCATCAAACATAACTGGCTTCCGTTTACTGAGCATTTATCTCGCTCCTGGTGCTCTATTGCCTCTTCATGATTGTACAGGTGCCTGATGGCCCTGCCAAGGAGCAAGCTTCATGTTCATTGTCCTGCTCAGAATATTGCCTTTTCTCTCTGTCTGATAATCATTCTTTTCATTTCCCCTGCTTTATCCCTATAAGCAAACATGCTACAACTTCTCTCGTTAAAACAAGAACATCAAAAGGAATGCGTAAAAGTTCTTCTTTTTTTAAAAAGCCAGTTTGTTTCTATACTCCGTCAAAAATCAGTGTCCTGGAAGAACACACCTGTTTTATTAGATAATGATGATGACCCTAATACTAATAAAATGATGATGAGGGCATGTATGTGGGGGTATGTGTATAGTCTAGAGGCTGACATTGGATGTCTCCCACAATTTCTTTTCACCTCATTTTTCCATACTGGGTCTCCCATTGGTTGGGATCTTGGTAGATTGGCTAGACTGGCTAGTCAGCACACGCTGGGGATCCTTACTGCCCTGGGAGAATGATGCTATCTATGTGTGTACAGGTGCAGGGTATCTAAAGCAAGAGTTGAGAATTAATTTATTGAAAGTTCTTGACTCCAATGGCACCCAGTTTGCAAAGATCTTTTTATTGACAGTAAGTTGAATTTCCTTCATGATTTCACACACTTTCCTTTTGGTATTTACTTCTTAACATTTTACTTTTCTTATTGTAGTGATCTTATTAAAAGAGAAAACATTTTAGACAAGATTTCTCTGTGTAGTCCAGTTTGGCCTCAAACTCATGATAGGATTTATTGGAATTATTTACAGGATATGTTCCTACCAATCTAACAATGACTGGGTATGGATGGAAAGATCAAGAATTCAGCAGTTAGGGGTCCACAAAGCTGGATATCTCAACTGGTCTTCAGTTGATGCTGGAATCCTACAGAAGTGGGAATGGGGCTCTCATGCCAGTGAAGGAATGCAATTGCCAGCAAGGTGAGAGCAAGCGGGTACAAAGCAAAAGCTTCCTTCTTCCAGGTCCTTATATTGGCTTCCAGCAGAAGGGGTGGCCCAGATTAAAGCTGTATCTTTCCGTCTCAAGATCTGGATTAAAGGCTTGTGTCTTCCTAACTCAAAGATCAAGATTAGAAATGCATCTTCTTACTTCAAATTAAACAAAAAATTCCCCTCTTGTGTACCCTCCATTTTTGGGTGTTCGTTCCAGATGCAGTCAAGTTAACAACCAAAAATATCCAACACAGCATGTAACATGAATAATGCTCAAAATAATTTTGCTAAATGAAAATAAGCAAAATAAAAATTGGTTATTATAAAGATCAAATAAGAAAAAATAGGATCATATATAAGAGAAATGATGAACGTGTCAGTCCCCATTCACTCTGCATTTAAATTTTTCCCGGCAGCTTTGAGAGAACATAGTGTTTCTTGGCTCATGGCAAATGTCTGAAAAAAGGATGAAACTGTGCTTTCTCCTAGGAATTGCAACAATGAATTTTGTCTCCTTCCCCAAGAATGAACAAACTCATCAGCAGATCACAATGCTAAAATAACTCAGGAGTACACCAAGCCTGGTAAACACCAGATGCTTGATTCAGAAAACTTGGGAAAGCAAATGGTCCTGCCACTTCCTGGTGATTTCTGCACGTTAAGTGCCTCTTGAACATTTCCCCACAGAGACTCCTCCTGCTAACATTCTGCTCCTCTTGATGCCACTTTTCACCACATCATCTGTCAGACCAGTGAGCAACTGACGTATTGCATCAGTTGATTCAAGGCACTGTTGGCAGTATAAGATATTTCAAATCTGTCCACACTGGAGATTCCTCCTTTCATGAAATATACGGCCCAACATGAGCCATTAGAAAAATAACCTTTATATGTTAGGATGTTAAATCTTGGTTCAATAGATGCCCAGAATCTACTGAGCCATGCAGCAAGAGAAGTCAGGTACTGAGCCTCTTTATACCTTTTCCCACATAACAACTGTCCAGTTCCATGGCTTTCTTCAGTTCTCTGTTCAAAACTGCCTTCTATAGTGACCTCTTCCATAGGTCATTGGATTGTAACTGTCATTCTACATTGTTGAAGGCTTTCTTCCCAAAGCCCCTATCGCCATTTCTGATCATTTTTAATTGTTTTATTATTCCCCTTCACTGAAACGGCATCTTTGTGCAAGTGGGGGCTTTTTGATCATAGTTGAGCATTCATAAATACAATTGGTGAGTAAAATTTCGATGAACAATGGAGTTGTAATAAACTCCAAATAAAAATAAATAAGTTGTAATAAACACATATTTTGGCATAAGCTCCACTTTGTTAAATGTTGACTTTTAATTCTAGCTACTACATGTTAACTCTCACTGAGGAGGACTCTGGATTTCACCACGGGGCTAAAGTGTGGGTACCGACCAGCATGATGTCTGCCCTCTAGGTGCTCGGGCAATCTTGAATTTTCTACTTTGTCAGATGATTTCTCTTTACTTTTATTTCACTCTTTGCTGTAAACTGTTCCACATTGTGTTTGAAATTTAAATGTTTAAAACCATGTTAACAAATTAGCACTGACTTATCTACACCAGAAGAGCCCCTTGTATAAATATCATGGCACGGACAGAAGGCTGGTTGGAGTCAGTTCTGGCACAGGAAGCCTTGTCCCTTGCAGTCATGAGAAAGAGTCTAGAAGTCTGTGCTACACAGATGAAAAGTAATACTGATTGCCTACACGAAAAGAAAACAGTGGGAAGACGAAGTAGAACACTCTGGACATACTATTGAAACATGAAGGGGTTTTTAACAGGCCAGATGGTGGGAAACAAACGAGTAGTTAACATGCACTAGTAGGAACAGTGGGAGTTGGAGACTGTGTGCACCATGATGCAGATAACATTCATATCTGCTATAGGTTCTAAGTGTGAACATCCTGGGGAGAATTTAATCACCAGTCAGTGGTGCTGAGGAACAGGACTCACCCAAATTGCTGGCCTCAACAAAGAGTGGTAGAAGAAGAGTAGAACGTGAATGCCAAAGAGAGGTGGTAGATAAATAAGCTGATGGTGTTCTTGGATTGACATGGCTAGGTTTCAAAAGGATGAACAACATAGAAACAAACATGTACAGATGCAAATATGTTTCCCTGTTCATGAAAACACAACATGTTTTATTCATCGAAAAATAGAATAGGCACAGTGTATGTGGTGGTTTAAATCAAAACAGACCCCATAAGCCCATAGGGAGTGGCATGATTAGACCTGTGGCCTTTTTGGAGTAGGTTGTCACTATGTTGGAAGAGGTGGGTCACTAGGGAGTGATCTCTAAGGTCTCAGATGCTCAAGTTAGTCTCAGTGGATCAATCTCTTCCTCTTGCCTGTTGATCCAGATGTAGAACTCTCAGCTACCTCTCCAGCACCATGTCTGCCTGCATGCTGCCATGCTTCTCACCATGACAATGTAAGCCAGTCTCATTTAAATGTCTTCCTTTATAAGAGTTACTATGGTCATGTGTCTCTTCACAGCAATAGAAACCCTTACTATGATAGAATATATTAATAAAAATTAATAAACAACAGTACTGTGAATGCTGTATGCTACAATAATGACTGCCCTGTCAGAAATGCTCACTGGTACGTTAGTGCGTGAACAACATGGGAATGACCAACCACTTTTTGACTGAATTAAAAACTTGCTCTATAAAGTGAAACACATACCTCATACTATAATCAATCTAGGAATCTATAGTTAGCTGGGTCTTAGGTCCTAGGGAGAACCTAGTATTATAATGATACTAAATGATGATAGTATTTAAACCAACTCCTAATGGCTTATCATGAAACATAGATCAATGCATTTGTCAACCCTCATTTGAGACGCTTCTATTTGTAGTGGATAGTGATTAATAAAGAGACCCACAACTGGCCATAGTGCAGAGAATATGATACTTCAATATTCTGAGCCCTGAAGGGTACATATATATCACATACCCTTGTCCCAAGGATTGCTGCAGAAGCAGGGAACAGGAAGAGTATAAGAGCCAGAGACGGTGGATGACTACACGGAAACAGTGTCTTCTGGACACACAGGGCAGCTGAACCCATGCACTCAGGAATTTTAACACCATGCATAAAACCCATGCAAGCTGAAGCATCTGCGCATATGCACAGATCAGTACCTCTCCTAACACTTACCTGCAGAAGCTTGAAATGACCCTTCTTTTTGTGGTTTTGAGATAAAGTTTCATACCATAGCTTAAACTGGCCTCAAACTTGTGGCAATCCCCCTACCTCAACTTTCTAAGTGCTGAAAGTACATGCATGAGTTACTATATCTGGCTGAGATGTATATGTATTTTTTTCAGGTAGTATTACCAAAGTTAATATGCTCTAAAAGTTAGTAGGTAGTTTTATTTTAGCACTGTATGCCTGGCATTTTCTTTTGATAACTTAGCTACCCAGAGCTACTATTTACTTATGGTAAGTGTACTTTCTTTAGATTTATTTTTTATGTGCATGGGTGCCTGAATGTATGTCTGTGTGCGCATATGTTCAGTGCTTGTGGAACCCAGAAGGAACTTAGATCCTCTGGAACTGGAGTTGTGAGCAGCCATGTGAGTGTTGGAAACAGAACCTGGATCCTCTGCAGGGGCAGCCAGTGCTCTAACCACTGAGTCATCTCTCTGTTCACACTGCTGGCAGCTGATAGAGGTGCACTGTATGTGCAAAATTTGTTCACTACACTTAAAAATCTTCAGTTGTAAAGAAGAATAAGATACCTCAGCAACTTTTAGTGTTAATTTTATGTTGAAAAAGTATTTGGACACATTAGATTAATAAATTGTACTCCTGTGTATGTTATAATAACTGTATAATTAAATATGTAGTCTGATAAATACTAGATTAATAAAATATTGAAGTCAGTTCTGATATTTCTGTTTTACTTCTATGGAAGGTGGCTGTTAAACATTCTGTTGCATATATAACCCTCACTTTGTTTTATCAAACAGCGCTGCTCTGAGCCCGTTACCCGAAGCAGTTTCTCTTTGGAGCAGCAGGGGAGCCATGCTTGGGAGTGTGTGCGAACTGAAAAATGTGAGGTTTCCTTAGATAAAAATTCTCTTCTTTCAAGCTTCTCAAGTATGTTGTGCGTGCATTAGTTGTTGAGAGGAACTGTTGCAAAAGTTGTAAAAAACTGAATAGCTGCACAGGAGAGGATAGAGCATCATGGATAATAATATACCTGGAAAATTCATTGGGTAACAATGTTTCTATGTCATCAATTTTACCTGGAACATGAAGCCGATATTTCCTTTATCCCTGATCTAAGTGCCACAGATGCATTATCTTATTGTAAGAAGGTATAGATTTGGACAGGTCATAAAGAATATTACAGAATAAATATAAAACCCATATTAATAGAGTATGTTTGTCAAAATCTTTGATACTATTGATCATATTCAATATACTGATCAGTACCTATAATGTAATTAAAATGCAAGGTAGTAACTAAGAGAATAGAAGATGATTATTAGGTAAAATATAAGGAGAAAGGATGTGTCTTAGCAGCACTCAAGTTCTGTGTTTACAGGAATCCTCTGAAGAGCGGTTTTCTGAAAAGTTCACCAGGGATCAATGTTATATAAAATAGCCCATGCAAGTCGTTATGAAATAGGGCACAAGGATAGGCAATAATCTTCACGGAGTCGCCTTCAATCTTAGGTAAAAACCGGAAGTCAAGTATGAAGTTCACACGTCGTGGAAAAGAGAACCAGGTGATACAAGAATTCCAGAGGAGGGCAGCAAAGCTAAGAAGACAGTGGGATCGACAGAATAGGGAACCCCACCTAACAAAACGCATTCTGAATCGCTTCTCTGTCGGAGGAGCCCCTCTTGTTATTTGGCTAGAATAAGGAAAAGTGAAATGACACACAATTACATTCTTCTCTTGGTATTTTTTTTCATTTGAAATGTTCATCACAAGGCGCAGACAAGTGACGTTTGACCTCACTGAGAAGTAATGCTTGGCTTCAGCTGCCTGTACCTGGACGTTCTCTGTATAAATTAAAATGGGTGGCTAGTTGCATTCATAATTGCATTGTTGTTGTTTGTTTATATTTTCCTAAAGGAGAGGCACGAAGCATGGCTGGCTCACCAGAATGTGTGTTTATTGGAATATACTCACGGGAAGGCAGGATAGTCAGGGATAATTTTATACTGGTAAATAAAAATGTTTAAGAATAATTGGGCTTTATAAAATATTTGATCTATGTTCTAATTCATGACAAGAGACTGGTTGGGGTGGGGAGCGAAAGTGAGAGCAAGAGAGAAAGGAAGGGGAACGTTTACCATGTTCTCTATTTAACTAGGAAGCATGATAGTCTCAGTGGGGGCATACTTTCTTTTTGAGTTAACTCACACTTACTTTGAGCTAAAAGGCTGTTTGCCTTCTACTTACAATTTTTGATTAAGATTCTTCAAGTAGTAAATGAGTGTATTCTTTAGATGATGTTTGTTTCTACTACGATCAAAGTGTGAAACCCATGCTGTAGAGCTGTAAAAATGTATGGAATAAGCCTGAACATCTTAACATAATAGAAGCTCATGAGTGTATCTACATATCTACATGTATCATACTACACTGACTTATGTTCCTTACTTTGTAGCTACTTAGTTATAACCAGTTAAGTGTAAACATTTGAGTGCAGGTGTATTGTTTGATTGTGGGTTTGTTGTTTTTTTTAACTGAAGATTCAGTCAGAAGTCTACTCTTTCAGATGAAATTTGTAAAATAAGGGAAAAAACTTTTAAAAAGAAAAAAGACAACAGAGACGCTAGTGTGGATTTGATCTGATTTGAATATATGTAAATTGCATCTTATCTCTCCAGCATGCAGTTGATCCTTAAAATTACAAATTTGTTTTCCAGAGTTTTCTTTCTGTCCTGCTCACTGGGATGGGCTGTACACCAAGGACCCCACTTGGGACACTTCCCAAGTCCTCTATTTCTTCTCCAGTTCCTCCTTTCAACAAGCTTTGTCCCTCTTTTTTAAATGCTGTGTGTGTGTGTTTTGTGGTTGTTGTTATTGTTGTTTTTGTTTGTTTGTTTGTTTGTTTTGAGACAGAGTTTCTCTGTAGCTTTGGAG
>LOJH01031065.1:0-15709 GCA_001685095.1 Ellobius talpinus | reverse complement strand
AGAGAGAGAGAGAGAGAGAGAGACAGAGAGAGAGAGAGAGACAGAGAGAGAGAGTCGTTGAGCCTGATGGAAGACTACGGTGGGGGACCGGTAGGGCCGAATGGGAAGGAGAGAAGTCGGCCCAATGGTTACTGCCGCTGTGCGCTGAGGCGCGCCCTCCACTGGGCCCCTCGCCTCTTTGTGCCTTTGGTTCGAAACTTTGGAGGTGGCCCAAGTGATTTCCCCTAAAGGGCTGGGAATCTCAATTTGTTAAGCGCTTCAGAGCACCCACCCAACAACGTGTTGCAGGGCTATCCTGTGAGCCGAAGCAAAACCAGGGTAGCAGGATCGCCCAGTTGGTTCATCGGTCTGGGTCTGGCCGCCCAGACCCCGTCACTGCGTGGGGACCGAGGTGCTTAACAAAGGACTCTGCGGGGGCTTCGGGCGCGGCCACGTGACAGGCCTGAACTCCGTGCTGCTGTCCCGCAACTGGGAGGGGCGGGCTGCCCAGGGTGCCTGGTGGTTTCTTGACATAAAAAGAACTGCGGGGGCCTCAGCGGGCCAAGAGAGCGCTGGGTCGGGGTGAGAAGTACTTGTCTGGCTTGGCTAAGGAGAAGCTGCACCTCTCATCTCTACAGTACTTGGAAGAAAATTGTGTGTGCGCGCGGGGAGCGCCGCGGGGTGGGCCAGGGCCGGGCTGCGAGGCCGAGCAGAGCTGGCTGCTGGGCGGATGCGGAGAAGTTGAAGAAACGGCTCTTTCTGAGTGACAGGACCCTTTTTCAAAGGGCAAATGGGAAGGGGGGGGTTCCTAATATGAATAGATTTTTCAGTGTTTCCCAGTTCTCCTTTCCTTTGTAGAGATTTTCTTTTCTTTTCTCCTTTTCCTTCCTTTTTATTTCATGTTAGGTTAGAAGATTCTGGACAAACATGTCTTGATGTGTTTTCGGTAGCGTGAGCCATTCACTTAAAATATCTATATATCTGGGTTGGAATAAATCTACTGAAGCCAACATGTTAGCACGTTTTTGTGTCCTAACTGACTGGAGCAGCCGCAGAGGAGACAGGAACTCACCCAAAAGGTCGTTAAAGATGCTGTAGCTGGGGAGAAAGGAAAGGCGACATCTGAAAAGTTCTTCTTCATCCCAACAGCAAGTCTGGTCACATCTTTGCTTCCTACCAGAGAAGACCCCTGTCCTCGTTTTCTCACCGAAAGCCTGTAAATTGGTGTTAGATGTTTCTGTGAGAAATCATGACGGGAAAGAAAACCTTATCTCGCAGGACGATTTAGTAAAAGCCCGCTTTCATCACATTTAGAAGTACTATTATTATGTCCATTCCCAACCTTAGCTCCTCCTCCCTAAACTGAAAGACCATGCTTTAGAGAGGAGAAGGCCTTTCAGAGCAGATTTAAACTCATCTTGGTTTGTTGTTATCATGAATATGATGGTTATTTTGTCACCACCTTCTGGCTTTTGATCTGATGGGAGAAGTTTTTAAAGACTATGAAGTGAAGAACACAAAGACAGTTTATCAGGGAAAAGAAGACTGGGGCCTTTTTTTTATTATTGGGAATTAAGGAAAACTCAAATTTAGATGAAGTATACCTCCAGACCTGCTTCAAATTCTACCTAATTCCCTTGGGCTCAGTCATCACCCACATGTGATAGCTGGGAGCTCTTCGTGGAGGTAAGGCACCCATGGGTGGCGAGTCACTGAGCGGCAACTCGCTGCTCCATAATTCCAGACACATTTAAACTAACAACCTGCTGTATCACAGGACTCAGATTTAGCAACACCCCTCCCACTTGAAACAGTGACCTGTTCATTAAAGTAATCCCTTCCCTTCCTTGGTTACTTTGCTCACTGAGAGACCCTAGTCTCCTTTCTACCTCGCCTAGCAAGTTGGTGTGTACTGGGCCATACTCTTAGGGGTTTTTTTTAAAGATATTATTTTGTGATCAACTCTGCTTACTTTTCTATTTATTTTTGGACCTCAGCTTTTTTGGATCACAAATGTCCCCACAAGTAATGCAGCAATAAATCTGAACAAAAATAAGACAGATTTCCTCATCGATGTGTAATAAAGTTAAAGGACATTGTTTTGTCAGACAAGCGCTAAGTAGAAAATAAATCTCAGAGTCTGGGGAAACAAAACGGAGCGCTGCTGGCATGTGTGTAAATTTACTTTTAAAAGCAATAAATCAATGTTAAATTAAACAGCTGGGTACCCGGTCTAGGAGAAGGTTCCATGTTTAAGAAGACCTTTGAGGGGAGAAATATGCTATTTAACAACATCCCCCTCAGATTTTTGGGGAGGTCCAGAGGCAAGGTATCTCTGACAACATTTCCCCTGAACTTCAGACAGGTAGAGGAAAAGAGAGAACAGAGATCATGACTCTGCAACCCATCATTAGAATTTTACACACTTTCAGACATAAGGAGACAAGGAAGCTCTGAAGAACTGTTTTAGATTCCTCTAAATTGTCAAGCCTGGCTCTGAAATCCTGTTTTCTGGTTTAGTTTGTTGGATATGTTGTGGTCATTTTTTAAATTGCTCTTGCGTTTTTCTATAAAATACTTTAATCCCAGAAATACTGTAATGAGCATATGTAGCATGCCTGGTGCTTTTATTAATGTGACTGTTTTACACAGAAAAGGACATAGTAAAATATTATTTTGTACCCATTATGCACATTTTTATGAAGAAAAAAAGTTGGCATTCAAGTAGTGTTAGAGCGAAACTATAATATTTTAGTATTTCTTTTTCTCCTTTTATTTTTATCCTGTTATAAAAGTCTTCACGGGGAGATATTGTGTGAGATACGGGAAGAGAGAGGGGAGAGAACAATAGAAATCCCAAGCTTTAGCTATGGGTTCTAAACCAATGTGAACCAATGCATTTTTTACAGAGGTAGACATAAAATAGCAGAAAATTAGGAATAGTTTATGGATGGATTTTTTTGTAGCCACTAAATCAAATCACCAAAAGGTTTATCAGTTCTTTAGAAGAGAGACATTGTTGAGATGAACTTTCTTAGTCTGTTGAGTGGAGAGGCACTGATTTAAAAGAAAAAAGATGTGATTCCTGCTTATATAGGGCGCAGGAGAGAGCTCTTTTTACTCTCTTCATATTGATTCCCAGTAAGTTTTCTTTTATAGCTGTCCTGTTAGCCCACTTCCAAAGAATGGTCACACAGTTCAGTAACATCGAGATTTAAAAGCTGAAAAGTGCTGCTTCATTCTCTGCATTTCAAACCAACAGGGTTACTATCCAGTACCCTAGCCGCCTTTGACTTTCCTTCAGTCAAAGGCCAGCTTGCCTGAAGAAGAATAAAAGTTATATTACTTATATTTAGATGGCACTATTCAGTTCCAGGACTGTTTACGGCTTGTGAAGTAAAGTAAACCTTGTGTCATTCAGAGATACCTCAGATTGCCTGTCAGGAGATATCTGGGCAGCCTTAGAAACTCAAATGACTTCTCCAGCTCTGCTAGGTTTATCCAGGGATGCGTTCTCTTTGCGCCGAAGCCCTGGGGATCATTGTAGCTCAAGGTGAGCCTTTTGGCCACTTCTCTTTGTCCTTGTTTGGATAGAAGGGTGCTGAAACCATTAGATGCTGGTCTAACGATGGAAAATGCAAGAGAGAGGGATGGAGAGGCTGCCAATTTAATTAAAGACAATAAGCAACCCAACGAGGAGCTATCCTTTAGCTCAAGGCAGAAACCATCCACCTCACCTCAGTCGTTAGTTTGAGTTGGCTAGGGAGGTAAAGAGCAGAAACTTGTAGGTGAACTTGTTTGCAGGTGAAACCAGGCTTATAGCTAATTCAAGGCAAGTACACCTTCAAGTTGCCGTTTCCTCCCTTTCTCCTGGTCTCTGGGTGTTTGTGCTCTGACACAGACTCTTTTAGATTCTAACTTTGCTTGCTAGATGGCGCTCGGTGTCTCAAGACCTTCCAGTTCAGAATTAAAGTGGCTTTTTAGCACAATTCTGAACTAGTTGTGGGCATTTTGATTAGCACAGTGCTGGTAACGTTATTATTGTTCATGTTTTTCTCAGCCTTGTTCTCTTTTGTATTAAGACAGCACGCAGGTGGGAGCTGTCCATCTTAATCCTTTTAACAAAGGATAGAGGAAAATTCTACCTCTGAATTTATGGCATACTTGTGGCTCAATTACTTGTTCTGATACATTTTTAAAAAGCATCTAAAGTTTTTCTCTAGTAATCTGTTGGAGGGTTTTTAGGAAGAAGATAGATCAGTCTTCTGATTTAAGCAAGTCCAGATGCTTGCTCAAAACCCTTGAGGTTGGGCAGCAGAGTCCAAGAGTCCACCACCCTCACTTCTATCTCATCTGCCATCATGGGTACCATTAATTGACATAAAATATGTTCTGTTCTATTTAAAGCCTAAAGTTAAAATAAAAAATGCTCACAGACACATGTTTAAATACTATTAATGAAAAAATTACCACACAGTTTGTCTTTTAAAAATGAAAGAGTGATTTGTGGATTCTAAAATGTAACCATTAAGCGTTTCTCAGATATTCAAAACATTTTTTTGGGGAGGGAACTCTTTGAAGCACAAAGGGAGAAACAGATAGTTCTGATAGAAAAATGAAGATGATCCTAAAGGACCTATATATTGCTTTGCTAAATGAAGGTGCCATTTTCCCAGAACCCTTGTCTGTCCTTTAGACAGAGGACTTCAGGTGAGAAGGGCAGTGCTCACAGTGAAGTCTATGCATCTCTGTAAACACAGGATGCTTTGACCAGAGACTGAACTTGTCTTTAGGCATTGGGAACTGAGTGGTATAGAAGGCTCCACTTTGGAAATATTAATAATATCCAGAACTGAGTGCTTTGGAAACCTTGGTAAAATCCTCAGTGCTTTAGAGAAGATTCCAGCAAAGTCTCTCTCTAGGTGTTAGGCTGAAACTAGCAGGCGCTGAAAACCAAAAGAGAAAAATTTACAACTTGATCATCCCCAGCCACACACCAAAAAACCTGCTACTGTTGGGAACATATGTTCCAGATTAAGTTAAGCAAATGGGTCTCATTTTTTTCAAGGTTGAATTGATCATGAAAATTTAAATTTAAATGTGTTGGACTTCCAAGGATCACTAGGTCCTCAAGTGTTTACAAATCTCCCCCTAACATTTACTTAAAGACTTTTAATATTTTGTTACCTTCCTGAGATACTAGTTTAGACTCTTTTGCAGTTGAATTCAGTCAGGTGCTATTTTCCAGAAACATGTGTAGTTGTAAAAGTTGGATAAATTGCAAACCGAGTATATTTGTCCCTGTACTATCAAATTACTCGACAGCTAAAGCATTACTGTAATGGCTTGTCTAAATTCCTAATATACCTTCTCATTAAGAAGCTGATTCACTTTATTTTAAAGTTCTTTGAAAATTTCACTCATGAAAAGAATGGGTGATTTCTTTTCCATACCATGGAGTCACCAGAGGCTTTAATTACGTAAGAAAAGGCTGAAATCATAGTGCTTCTTTTAAAAAAGGAGTAACCTCCGTGCAGTCACCCAGCCATCTACCAAACTGAATGACTTGAAGTCCAGTCTGGTTAGTAAGGAGCCCTGTAAAGAAGCATAGGATTTACCCTCAGTTTCTAAGGTAACTCCCTGGGCAAGCTGCAGAGGGGGAAGCCAGGCATCAGGTAACCTGGATAACTTCCAGAGTGATTCCCCCCCCCCGCCTCCAGATGATCTTTCCAGCACCTTTTAAACTATTCTTGCTTGCCCTATTGTCATTTGGTAGTTATGACTTATACTTCTTCCTTTCCAAGGACTCTTCACAAATAGAACTTACTAATTTCTGTTCTCCCTGATTCATTCACAGAACTTATTCTCTTATAATGTATATTTCTTTAATTAACTAGGTACTCTAAATTTGGCATTGACAAATGGTCAAGGCAGAAAAAATTTAAAAGATTTGAAGGACAAAAATGACCAAGACATCAGCAGCCACTAGATAGGGTTGAAATGAAACACTTGAAAAAATAAAGGAGAGAAAAAAAGTCATCTGTGCTTTAGAAAATTTTATAGTTCCACCAGACACATACATGTAGGTAGTAAACATTGATAGAGATGTTTCTTCATGAAGACTTATTTGATCTATATCTTCAATATTTTGCAATATAGAACTGAGATCATAGTTTTTTATTCATGGTTTTCTTTAGCAAAAATGGTCTTAAAATATATGCACATGTTTGGAAGTTTCTAACTTATTAAAATAACCCAGGAAAGTCATTCTGAAACTGAATCAGGAATATAGTGTCCTTCAATGTTAAAAAGCTTATTAATACGGAAAGTTTGCATGGAGGAAAAGATCTCCTGGCATCCACACTGAGAGCGAAGCCCATCTCCTAGGAGTTCACTTGGTGCTATCCCAGTCACCCCAAGCATCCACAACTCTCTTCCTATTGACAAAGGAAACCCTTGTCTCTTCTTGCACCCAACTCCCCTTTGCTGCAGCACAGGCTAGAATGAAACATTTTCCAAAGCAGAAACTCAGTTAATTTAAAAATAAAAAACAAACAAACATACAACAAAAACAAATCAAAAAACCAAAAAAATGACCAATGACTTGCAAACACCTAGAGATACTTGAGTTGTGACAGATGGGAGAGGTGCACTCTAGTCTGTAATAACTGAGTCCCAAGTCACTAAGTTCAACAGGTTCCATTTGTAACTCCCCCCATTTCAGCGGCCAAATTGCATTAAGCTTGGTGGGCTCCTATCAGATTTCGTAGAGGGTCCAGCTGTTTAAACAGTTTCCAGTTTGACTGCGTTTCTCTAGTAGCATGGTTTCTACACAACGACTAATGTGACTTAAGTGATGCTCAAACTAAGAGGAAAATTTTCTTTGGGAAAAGCAAACTCAGGAGTGACTCTGCAGAGAGAGAAAGGCATAAAGTTCCTGTGGGCAGTGCTGGACAAGAGAGGAAGCTGCTCAGAGCAGTTCCAAGAGAAGAGATTGAATTACTAACCAGGGAAAGATTATTACTAACCAGTTATTTGTGTGAGTCAATGGAAAGAAAAACAAGGTGTTTTAAGGCTAACTTGCCTCTCAACGGAGAAACTCAGCGACTTTTTTTTTTATTGTAATGCTGTGCCAGAGAAAACTTTTCTTCTGAAAGTATTGGATAGTTCCTGTGATTACACAGAGCGCTGTGGAATCCCGTTTGCTAAGGAGATACCCGGGTTCTTTCTCATTTCATTAACTTATCATTCTTACTCAAAAAGTTTGCAGTAAGTTGGTTTGGAACGGATTTCATCCAATCTTTAATAAGAGATTGGTTTTGACTGTCTCACCCGCCCTAAACATGGTGTTTTTAAAAATTGCAGTATCAGGAGAGCTGATGAGGTGATCCGAACTGCGTTCTGAAGGGAGGGGCGAAATTTCAATCAAAGCCAAACAAGTAAGTCGAGATTTTCAATACAACAAGGTGTTATATTTGGAATCTGTCTTAGGAATGTCGGCTGGGGTTGCTAGGGAGACTACGCAATGAACCAGATGCCACCGGGAGTGGTTTTCCATTACTGCTCTTTGCTCAACGCGACAATTGGGGGGAAAAAGACAAATAAGGAGATTTAGTGAAGACAGCTAGGACTGAAGTTTGTAGAGGAGAATAAGTGACGGGTACAAGCCAGAGGCGCCCCTTTTTGGTGTTGTCAAGTAAGTTGCTGTCAGGCTCTTTCGCCGCCGCCTAAGAGAGCCTGCTGAGAGCCTGCTGCAGAGAGCCTCCCGGCTTGCTTGCTTGCAGGAGTGATTAAGCAGTGCCTAGGCGCCCCAGAGTTAGAAAACTTCAACCACCAGCAAGGTGGTGGGACCAGGGACTGTCGGGGCTACATGTACATTTTTTTTTGAAACACAGATCTGTAGCGACTGAGATTATAGGCCTATGAACAAAGCGGTCCCAGCAGAAACCCTTTAAAGCGCAGTTGATACAGATCTTGCTAGCTAAAGGGTGGTGATGAAAAGTTGGTCCAAGAAAATTTGGGTTGGGCAATGGGACCCTTACCATAGCAGTGACTGCGGGGTGGAGCTACGTACAGCATAGGCTCGATGCAAATTCGGGAGACACCCTGGCAAATGGAGCAACTCTGGGCGTTCTGATTAACACCAGGCAGGGAGCAGGCAAGACTCTCCTCCCACAAACCACAGTCTTTAAGCTCACTGTGTTTTTGGGCTCAGATCCTGAGGTTTTAGAAGGGAATATCCTGTGGTGCGGGAGTAGCCGGAGTGAGGAATCTCGCCAGGCTGGAACTTTGGGGGTTCTGACCAAAGGGTAGAAGGAAGGGGGCGCTGGGTGCTGTCCATGGTGCTGGGAGAACAGGGAGCCTTCATATTGCCTTGTTTCGCTGTCTCCAAACCAATGGAAGGTGTTAAAAATGAAAAGGGACACCAAATCATGGTACAAGGAAACTTACCTCTTAGGAAATGTGGGAAATACGATTGTGGCAGTCTAAGTGGGTCCTACTTTTATTTCTGGGTCATTACAGCGTAGACAGCTATTTTCCTCCTTAAAGTGTATCACATTTCAAAGTATGTACTCAGCAATTGCTGATTTGCAAAATAAAGAGGAAGAAGAAGGAAAATATGCCTTGAGATTCTAAATATACCCAAGGATAGGATAACTAGCTATTTCCAGGGCGCTAGGGAATCGAGGAAGAGGGTGGCTTAAACTTGCTATCACATTTTATTGAGAAAGGTATTTTTTACCTAAATACTTTTTTGAGTTCTATGTTTGTGAAACACTGTAGTCATATTTTTGTCAACAAGAATAAAAGGAGCAACTTACATGTTGCAGTGTCTGACTAAGAATTCATTTTCTGTAATAAAGCAACACTTTTGATTGCATTACTATGAAGCAAACCATCTTCATTTTTTAGAGAGGCTTGTGATTAGCAAGAAAGCAGGATGCAGATAGAAATAATTTCAATATTGAGGTAAAGGCCTGTAAATAGAAAAGTAAGTTATCCAGTAAAGAGCCATATTCTTGAAAAGTCCTGTACACACATGCTATAACAGATAGATCATTCACTATGCTTGGTAAAGCTACAATGGTGAGAAACAGGAAAAGGACTGATGTTGTTTTAATCACTAAAATCTTATGTATCCTCAGTAACTTGAATCCATGTGAAAATGAAGAAGGAAGAGAACATGAATTCAAACAGCGGACACAGTGATCATCAGCAGCTGACAGCATCATATTTGATATTTGATATCAAGCACTAGATCAATATTTGTGAGATCAATGAAATTTTAATGGTTTTCTTTCAAAACCACATGAAAGCCAATCGTGTCACTCTGAACTACTGTTATTTTTTAAAGCTGGTTATTCCAGGGGATGATATTAAGTAACTTACTGAAGCAAAGCAGAAGTGAGAGAGGAGGGGTTTCAGGGGTGGTAGGAAACACCACCATGCTGCAAAACACCATGAGTGTTTCTTTAGTTGATAATCCAGGAAAGGTGCACGTTTATTTTTTAAAAGCACTTCTTTAAGTATGCTTCTAAAAAGAGAGAAAGCTTTTGAATGATTACTAGGAGGCATATGAGGGCGAGTGGGTGAGAGACAACCTTCCAGATACTGTAAGAATTAGGCAGTATCTGAACACACACAAATATACATCATAGAAGGGGGGAGACTCTGGTCTTCCCCTCATGTGTAGAAGTGAGTGGAAAATAACAGACTTTTCTTCATTATTGAGAGTACCATCTGATACTTAAGCAATGTTCTCACCAAGGTAAAATAGGAAAAAAATTAGCTATAAATATTGTCTATTTTCTTAGATTTTCTCCCTTAAAAATAAAATGTCATTTATCTGACCCAGAAGAACACAGTTTTCTAACCTTTAGTTCTATTTAGATAAAATTCTAAACTTGGATTTATTGGTGTTTACAGGTTTCCTTTTGAGGAGTCCCCACCCAGAGGACTCTCAGGACTTCAGTCCAGATGGAAACTCCTGGGGAGGGCGGCAGAGGTATGAGCTTCATCTCAGTAGGATCTATACAAAGGTGACAGTTGCACTGGAGAGGGATCTTGACAAGCAGAGGTGTGATTTCTCAGATGACGAGAACCAGAAAATAGCTTTCATTCATAATTCAACATTAGTTTAAAACTTGGGGGAAGGAATTTGCTTTCC
The DNA here is from genome assembly GCA_001685095.1 of Ellobius talpinus. Taxonomy (NCBI): domain Eukaryota; kingdom Metazoa; phylum Chordata; class Mammalia; order Rodentia; family Cricetidae; genus Ellobius; species Ellobius talpinus. Next base: position 5,562 of record LOJH01031065.1, on the reverse strand, counting down.
ACTGAAATAATAGCAACATTTTAGGAAATTTCTGACAACTCTAAAGGCCTCTCAATCTTCCGAAGGAATAAGATACTCGAGACTAAGCCACTCTTAGCTTCCCCCAAGTGCTTCCCTCTTCTTGATTCTAGCAGGTTGTCTAAAGAAACTTTACATGAAGCTCACATTCCTGGGGTTTTACAGAAGCATACTTCCCTCCTTATGCTCTGTAACAAACTAGGTAGAGAAAGAATTTTCCAGGATTTTAATGACCCCATAAACAACAATAACAACAACAATCCATGGTTTGCATGTGTCTCTATGCTCTTTTGTATTCAAAATTGGCAGAGTGCCTACAAAACTAAAAACATTAGCAGTTTAAATCAATTTTCTTTAATGAAACAAAGCCAACCTTACACACAAGTACATATTACATACTAGCAGATATTTACAGAGGCAGCACAAGCTTGGAGCATTTAAAAATATTTATTGCAATGCCTTGAAGATTTTCCATATGAAAAATCTATTTCATAAAGATTCAAACTTTCATGAAGATCAGCACATACAGAGCACCTATGTTATAGGCACTGACTAAATACACACATATTGTATATGTTGTCTGTAGATTTCAGTTGAAATGAGCAGAAAGGCATTAGTATGCTATACAAAGCTATGTCTATATGAGCCATATATATGCTTATATACATAAAATTTTCTATTTGATCTTAAAAAAACATCAGGTATTTTAAGAAAGGAAATGAACTTTATAGTCAATGGTAATTAATTTGGACTTCATTTTGGCAAATCATAATTTGACTAATACTTTTTCCTCAGAGTATGAGGAATTTTAAATTTTAGTGCAGCAAAAATGTTCTTCTTCTTAAGCCACTTTGAAGCGATGTTAGTGAGTCTACAGTATTCACATCTACATGTTAATCTCTGCTGTTGCCTTCAAACAGAATTCTGTTACAAAGGACTTGGAAAGATTTTGAATCTATTCAGGAGAGGAAAACTCTTTAATTTTCTGAGGAGTAAAAACTCCCCAAGAAACTTCATATAGCTTCTTAGATTTTGCTTCACATACGTGATAAAACATTGATTGTTGCAGTCTGGTGACCCATGAAATTTGGGGGTTAGTTTTCTCTTCAGACCAGAGCATATAATTATGCAAATAAAGAGCTGTCACTGATCTAGTGAAATACTCACAAACACATGCACTCTGAAATTGGACAGAAAAGGGAAAATGGTTTGTGATGTATGCCGTGGTTTGCTTTCCTGCCAACTTTCCATCTGAGTTCATTATTCAAATCGTAAACTTTAAAGAGACATATCGTTCTTGGGGTGTTGGGTGTCTTTCATTTCAGATTCTTTGTTTTGGTCACAAAGTAAGTTCAATATCATTTTATCTATGAGAGTTTTGTATGTCACCCAGTGTAACAGCCACAGGAGAAAAACCTGAGTGACCTGGACAGGCAGGTGCGGGACCTTCATACATTTCTTCCTAGAAACATGTTTCATAGCGACGTAGACAATGTTCAGTTTCAAAAATACAAAGAGTATAACGAAAGGTTTTACAAGCTTCAAGGCAAAGGGCCAGGAAAAGTTGCCTCAAAAGATTGCAAGGATTAAGTAAAATTTTCATCTTCTAAGTTTTACATTGACAAGAAAATACTGGCCATTCTATGATGTCCAGTTATTGATCAAACCTTCAGGATAGTTTTCTCTAAACAGCAACTCTTAAGGTTTTGCGACTCATTTTCCATTATGATTCCTACAAACCTTAATACTGAGAATTAACAACAATTCTTCATTCGATCAGTCACGAGTCTTGAGATTTCCCAGTCCCAAAGTTACCATTGCGAGGTTGTTGCATGGTTTTAGATGTCATGAAGGGTTCCACTGATGAAATCTGAGAAGTCTCTTGTCAAACCACTGACTGCTAAAGACATCACTTCATGAAAGCAGTGGTGTGAAACTTTAAAAACACTGACCCAAATGAATCAATTAAATCAACATCCATTCCATCTAGGGTGAGGTTTAAAAATTATCATTGTCATTTAAAAATGCAGATTTCAAGATAAATGCTGGAATGTTTTGATAACTGTTTCTATTCTTGGACCTCTCTTAATGCATTTTGTGTTACCCTCTTCCAACATCTTCCAGTTGGTGGATATCCTTTGAGTACAGTGTATGGCAGTTGCAATGGTTTAAATCTCAAACCACCTCACAAAGCTAATGGTTTAAGGTGGGGTAGCTTTAAGCTCTGAGAAGTGTTGATTAAAAACCCTTTCCCAGACTCAACTTGATTTTTTTTCTGGTGATTAATAGAATATTAGATAAAATGAAGATGAACAGTTCAAGAGATTCCTACTCAGTCATTCTATACAGGGAAGTAAGGAAAGTATTACGTTTTTTGAAAGGGGTATGTCTTAAGAGTCTTTTATTTTATAATATTATGACAAAGGGTATATAAGTAGTCACCACAATTATTCCCCCCTTTACCATCATATTTCAAATATATGACTGTTTCATGTTTATTTTTTTAGCCTGTCCCCCCAAGACATGAGAAAAGTTTCCAAAAAAAATTGGCAGTGTGTAACTTTATACTGTGAAAACTACTTAATAGAAATTTTTCTTAAGTGAATTTGGAGTACAGTTTCTAACAGGAGCCTATAAGTTAACAATCTAAACAATGATTACAACATGTAAGATACATGTTTGAATTGGAACTGTGCAATCCAGAGAAACAGGAAAAAACCTAATTTTAAATTAACAGTGCTAATTTAGTTGCCATACTCTGTCACCCAAAGCCCCTTCAAAGGAGTGGAAGGTTTTGTAAGGAAAGGCTGTAACAAATGTAAACAAGTCAGTTTTGAAGTGGACACTTCAAAGTCTGACCATTAGCAGTTTGGCCAACTTACTCTTACTAGGCTCCCTTTAAAAACATGTTTACTGTATATTAATGGTTATTTTTAAAAGCATTTTTGAAGACAAGTTGTTCTAATTTCCTTATCTACATATTAAAAATACTTGGCTAAAAATGTTACCTTTATGACATATGTGAGCCAGGTAGATTGTCAACTAAAGTTAGGATATTGTTGTATAGCAATAGCAATAGTAATAATAAGTAGCTATAACACCTATAATGTTGATGTATATGGTCCAGTCACTCCGAGGTCTCAGCTTTGAAAGCCTCTGTGCAGGTGATGAAAAAAAAGAGCTGAAGAGAAATAAAACACAGCTGCTTGTTGACAACCTTATTTATTCTAAAATGTTAAACAGAAAGGAGATGATAGGAGACTCTTGTGCTGTATTTATTTTTTGATATAGAAACAAAAATGCATTCCAGGAAGCACAAGGCAGAACTCTGAGGAAAGAACAATTATTACAAGTAAATGGTCTTTCAGATACCTAGGGTGACTTTCAAGGACTGCATGTTAGGTCACTTTAGAAAGTTCCAAAGTGACTGCCTGGCACTGAAGCTTCAACAGGACTGTTCTGAATCTCCAATTCATGTCCTTCTCAACCTACTTACTCTAAGAACTAAGCATAGGATTAAGGGGGGCACAGCCTACTTTTAAACCATTACATGCCTAGAATCTTTTAAAGGAAATAACAGGGAGAAGACCAGAGAAGAAATATTACCATTGGCCACCACTCTGCAGGTGGGGTACTGTCAAATGCTTGCTGTTAGCCCAAGAAAATCAAGGTGAATAGCATTACTATACAAACACCAATAGCATTCCAATCCACAGGTTAAGAAATCCTATATTATAAGGAAGTGTTCTAATTTCTCCCTCTGGGTTGCTACAGTGTAGTTCTACAAATAGTAACAGACATTTACAAAACATAACTTTGTAAATCGCTCTCTACCAGTAACAAGTAACAAGGTAACAATTCAGTGATTGTAACGTACTCATCCCAAGGAAACAGTGACTTTCTCTACATAAGTGAGAAATCTGGAGAGAAGGACCAGGAATCCTTTGGTTCATAAGCTGAGTGCATTTACTTTGCTTTAACTCAGCTGTCAAAGCTTAGCAAATTTATTCCTGCATAAGTGTTAGCTTTTGTTTTAATGTCACAAAGTTAGTTTCTTGTGAATATTTTCATATACTGAAAGCATCAGATAATGTATAACATTTGGTAAGATACATTCAATCAACAGCAATTTTTCAAACCCAGTCATTGGGATGATATCATTTTTACAGAGTTCACCAGACCTTCTAAAATTAGAAATGTAAGGGTCACTATGACAGAGCAATGTGCTTAACATTGTTGGAGTAACACATTCTAAACTGCCCAGGAGCTGGATAAAATGCAATTTTGATTCATCTTGAGTTGCTTCTGTTTAAGTAATATCAGAAGATGGCCAGACATGACCACTGGCCACTTTACTTCCCTGGCACTGAAAACACAGAACTATTGACTACATGTATATGCCAAAGAACATGAGATATAACCAATTTTATACTTGCTGAAATTAGTTCATAATATTAAGATAAATTCTCCATAACTTTGTTGGGTGCAGGTTACCCTTCTGAGGCCTTAGCCAGTGCCACAGAATCATTTCAGACATTCTTTTACATGTTCTCAAAGAAGGCAGAAGCATTACTTGTTGAATTTACTTAAGAAAGAACTGTTAGTATTAAATTCACAATTTCACCCACTGGATATAACCTTCACTAATTAAATCCTTTAAGTAACTAATGTTCTGTTTTAATTTGAAAGCCAGTAAAATGTCAACTTATTTTATCTTCTGTATGTCAATGTTGGCCAGATCCCAGTTAGGTTAGAGAACCTAACCGCTGATAGGGAAAAATCCTATCAGAGGAAGTGGAACACTAAATATTTGGACCTAAAAGAGAGAATGATTCTCTTTTCCTAGTGTAGATGAAAACTGGAACATTTTAACCTTACTTAGCTTTTCAGAAGGACGGGGGTATGAACTTTCATTTTCTTGACGATAGTAAAAAGAAAAACACATCCTGTATCTGAAAGGGTTGACTACATGAAAGGTGCAAGCACACTTAGTACGGATTACTAACCAGCACTGATGCTGCGCACTGGTAGTACACAGAGAGCAAACCTTCGGTGTATCATCTAAATGCACTCCTTATGTTACATAGTTAACAGTAGGGTCAGTTCTTACAAGAAAGTTAGAAATTTCAGTGAAAATGGGGCCTTCTACATACATCTAAAATATTTGAACATCTTCCTGAAGTCTTGTTCAACTTGGCAGATATGTTCAGAAAAAATAATTCGGATTCAGTACTTTATGAGCATTTTATGCAAAGTTTTTCTTTTGGTCTTGAAATGGGAATAGGTCGTTACAGGGAGAGAACAATTTGTACTCCCCAAACATAGTACATCACGGCGGTCATGTTCTCAATTTAAAGTTGGCATTTCTAGGACCCAGGAGTGTGGCCTTCTATAAAAGAGAGTGCTCACAAGATGACCCGAGGGAAAAACCTGGTTACAGTTAAAGTTTGAAGTCTAGAGTAAAAGCTTGCTACGTTAAGGGAGAGTAAAAATGGGCATGGTTGAGGCTGGGCAGCAGTGGCCGCGCTGCAGCGGGCGATAGGA
>LOJH01031064.1:0-16934 GCA_001685095.1 Ellobius talpinus | reverse complement strand
GCTGTGGGGTACTGGGCGGGACAGAAACCCCAACAAGCCAGCCCTAATGTTACACTGTAGTTTTGTAAAAACAGTGATTGTACATTACTCAGTATTTACCATGAGACAACAACTGTTTTCTAGGATTTTATGTACATTGTACCAAACTAATCTTATACCAAAGAAAAAGAGGAACTGCATTAGGAAAAGTGTCTTGATAGTTAAAGAAGACAAACAAAATTTGAACCCATAAAGCACTCTGGATCCAAAACATACCCATCAACCTAGTCAAGTAAACTCAACACCGATTTTGAAACAACAAAATAAATTAAAGCAAATTTTTATCCAATGTTGTACAATATAAATGTGTCTTTAGATGTGATCTGCTTTCTACTTATCAGGCCATGCTTAACAAACATTTCCTTAATCATGAACTTGCTCTTGAGGCAAGTTCTATCTTAGAATTCTCTTTGAATCTGGGGAGCCTATAAATAGAGATAAAATGTAGTGATTATTGATTCCATTCATTCTTACTTGGATTGAAAAATTTACAAGATGACAATTTAGAATAGAGAGTTCCAACTAACATAGTTGAAAATTACTCTGGCTCTCCAGAAAACAATATTCAGAATTTTTAGGCCATATTAGTCTCTATTTAGATCACAAACTGTTTTGACCTCATCTGTGACCTCCTATAAGTCTTCAGTTGTTTTCTTGAGTCTAAGAAAAAACAAATATATCACTATGGTTTTAGTACTCATAAATCTATAACACACACACACATACACAATTTCCATGCAAACTAAAGTCAATTGAGCTTAAAATGATGGATCTCATGATGCAAGAAGAAAATATAGATTTTTTTGATATTCTATTTTATAACCTGGTCAAATTATGAGGAAACAGCAGGCAACACAAATTGAAGGTCACTCTAAAGTCTACTAAGGTGTTATTCTGAAAAATACCTATGTAATGAAAAATAAGAAAACATGTGCATCTTTCACTCAGCATATTACACTAATGCTAATTTCTTAGTTTTGAAAACTGTACTATGGTTATATATGATGACTACAACAGAGGAAGCTGAATTGGTGCTATATAATATTATTTTGGCAACATTTATATGAACCTAAATACTCTTCTGCAAAAGAAATACTGTAATAATAAGTATATCATAAGCAGGTAAATAAATATATCCCTAATATCTTCTTCTCCAAATAGGAAGGATTAAGATTGATGATGCCCATAAACACTTGAAATGTCTTCTGTTACTTTAGCCCACATACAATGATTGGGAATGATTGAACACCTGTCACAGTTATTGGATGATTCTCCCTCATAATCTGGTCTTAAGTATGTATTGGGAAAGACAGTTAAAATCAAGAGAAATTTGAGTTGTAATGTCGAAACCTACTACAATAGAAACTTCCTAAAATACTCACATATATGAAGGTGACTTAGATGAAACCACCAAATAATAGGGGAGACCCAGCATCAGCTGGGTATCTCATCACCAAATGTAACTTCAATGGGAATGGGATACATATAATGAGCTATTGGTCATTGGAATCCCAAGGGAACCTCCAAACAACCCATGCTGCTGCCAAAACTATAGGTGACTCTCCATAAACTGACAGCAAGACCCTATTGCTGAAGATAACACTTACTCAAGTCATTGAACATAGAGAAATTGAGTTGCTGCCTATGTAAAACCTTTGCCTCTACATGCTAGTGCCTTTGGCACCCAAAGGTACATTGCATGCTACCAAATGAGAAACATAATCACCAGTCCAACTACAAATTCTTCAGTCTACAATGGTATCTGGCCTGCAAAATATGCTAATCCAATGGTGCCACAGAACTTGTAGGAGTAACCAGTAAACATTTGATTTGACTTAAGACTCAGTCCATGAGATGGAATCCATACCAACAATGCTTGGGTGACTAAGAAACTAGACAAATTAGTCCAAGTTCCTGAAGCAAAACTAAATACTACTGTTCTACTATAGTGATATCCCATTTGTATTTTAATAAATAAAACTTGCCTGAGGATAAGAAAAGTAAAACAGCCACACTGGGCAGCCTTATGGATCAAGCGTCAATAACACACACCTTTAATCCCAGTAGACATACTAGCTTGCTATTGAAACCAGGCAGTAGCGGTACACGCCTTTGACCCCAGAACGAGAGCGGATTATAAAACGGGAGGAGAGAGCTCTGAGAAACAGTCTCATTCTGAATTCCTGGAGGCAGGATTGCCATTTCAGACTGAGGTCGAAGTAACAGCCAGTGGCTGGGTGTTTTGCTTTTCGGATCTTCAGGCTGAATCCCAATTTCACTCCCAGAGATTTATTAATTGTGCTTCATTCTACTTAAAGAACATAGCAATAAAATGACTCCAAAAGGCATTGCTGCTCTTAGAGACCAGCACTTTGCTCAACTTTCAACAGAGAATCTTCTTCCTGTAGTAGATGGGAACAAAAACTGAGACCCACAGCTAGACATTATGCAGAAAGGAAAGTGAGAGACTTTGGAACCCTCAGTTGTAAATGGGATTCTCCATCAAATCCCTCCCATCAGGTCTCAGAGAACTGTGCAGAGGAGACATGAAGAGCGTAAGAGTCAGGTGGATGGATAACGCCTGTTGACAAAATGGACTCACATATGAGAAGAGAGGTGGAGGCAGCACACATGTGACCTGCATAGGTGTTCACTAGATGAAGCACTAGAGTAGAAAGGAGAAATGGACATATTCCCGCTTTCATCTGTAACCCAGGAGAAATCTCCAATTTATAACCACTTTTAAGTGAAAATTTTGTTTTCGGCACAAGAGTCTCACAGGGTGTGTGTGTGGGGGGGGATACTCTTTTTTGTTTTTCTGTATGCAACAGTCCAAGCTCTCCTGGAACTAACTCTGTAGACCAGGCTGGCTCTGAGCTCACAGAGATATACCTGCCTCTGCCTACCATCTTGGGTTTAAAAGTATGAGCCATCACTACCCGGCTCAAAACTAAACAAAACAAAACAAAACAACAACAACAAAAAACCCTACTTTTTAATTTTTTAATTTATTTATTTTTTCATTTAATATAGCAACCCCAGTTCCCTCTCCCTTCCCTTCTTCTGCTCCCCCCAATTCTGTCCATCCCATTACCCATTCATTCCTCAGAAGGGGCAAGGCCTCCCTTGGGGAGTCAACAAAGTCTGGCATACCAAGTTGAGGCAGAACCAAGGCCTCCCTACTGTATCAAGGCTGAGCAAGGTATCCCACCATAGAGAACAGGTTCCAAAAAGCCAGTTCATGAACCCAGGATAAGTTCTAGTCCCACTGTTAGGACCCCGTCCAACAGATCAAGCCACATAATTGTTACTCACAATCAGAGGGCCTAGTTAGGTCCCATGCAGGTTCCTCAGCTGTCAATCCAAAATCCATGAGCTTCCACTAGTTTGGGTCAGCTGTCTCTGTGGTTTTCCCAATCATGACTTTGACCCCCTCACCCTTGCTCACATGATCTACCCTCCCACTCTTTAACTGAACTCCCGGAGCTCAGCCTAGTGTTCAGTTGTGGCTCCCTGCTTGTGTTTCCATCATTTACTGGATATAGGTTTTATGATGACAATTAGGGTAGTCACTAATCCGATTTTAGGAAAAGGCCCGATCAGGCGCCATCTCCACTATTGCTAGGAGTCTTAACTGGGTTCATCCTTGTGGATTCTTGAGAATTTTTCTAGCTCCGTGTTTCTCCCTAACCCCATTATGGCTCCTTCTATCAAGATCTCTCTTGCATTGCTCTCCTTCTCCATTCCTCCCCCAACTTGGCCATCTCAATCCTTCATCATCCCGTCCTCCATCCTCCTCCCTTCTACCCACTTCCAGTTTACCCGGATCTTAACTATTTCCCTTCCCTGGGGCTGCCCATGTGTGTCCCTCTTAAGGTGCCCCTTTTAACCTAGCTTCTCTAGTGTTGTGGATTGCAGCTTGGTTACCCTTTGCTTTACATCTAATATACACTTATATGTGAGTACTTACCGTGTCTGTCTTTCTGGGCCTGGGTTACCTTATTCGGGATGTTTTTATTTCTAATTTCATCAATTTGCCTGCAAATGTTAAGATGTCATTGTTTAAAAAGCTACTCTTAATGGTAGGTCCTTACAGAGTGTAGGTGGGCAAGATCTTTGTGGGTTCCTTGACTCATAATGTCATTTTAAATCTTTTTAAAAATTATTTTTAAATTAAACTTAAAATTTTACTTTATTTATAGATACTTTTCTCTCTTCATTACCCTACAGGTACTTTGCATATACATTTTTGGGTTTCAGTTTAGTGTTTTTCTGGGACCCTGGAGGAGTGTGTGAATGAGTGCATCTCTGCATCTGTATCTGTTTTTTTGTTTGCTTGTTTGTTTTTTGTCTCTTTTCTTTCTGTTTTCTTGTATTGTCCTAGTCTTATATGTTAGGTTCGTTTTTATCTTACTATATTTTATTTCATTTAATTTTTTTTATTATCCCTTAGAAGCCTGTTGGTTTTCTATTGTGAGGCAGAAAGGGGGCAGGTCTGGAGGAAAGCAGAGGGGAAGACCTAGGAGGAGGAGAGGTGGGAGAAACCAGAATCAGAGGATATATATGAGAAAAAAATCTATTTTCAATAAAAGGAAAAAATAAATTCTTACCCCAGAGTATTAGAGTTGATATTTCATTATCCTTTTACTGTCTTTTAACAGATACCATAGAGTATTACAGAATATATATTCTCTGTTAGAACCATGTGAGAACTAATAAAACAAACTTATTGGTCATAGATAATTGAAAAATATTAGAAAAATTATGACTTCTTATAAGATTAACACAAACTAATAAGCTAAAATTGTTAGGAAGTCTGCTAAGATTTTACGAGTAGCCGATTTCCTAGGCTGGAGTACCGGAAAAGATTGATTCTTCTGAGATATATTTTAAGCTCTAATATAAATTAATATGGTAAGAAAGGCTGTGTATTTACTTTACCTTTACATCAGTAAACATGAAGTTTTAAGTGTAGTAGGGTTTAAGTAAAACACTTAAAAAATTAATTTTTTTTCTATTGTTAAAATCTCCAAGCTTAAAGTTCAGACCCCTCATTTCTCAGTCAAGCTCATGGTGCTAAGTAAACATTTTCATTTTCTGAAAAAGATAAATTTTACAATTCCCTTTTATATTTCATCCAAACCTTATAGTTTGAAATAGTGCACATCGGCAATATCATTTCAGGGGATTGGGAAAAGTAAATGGTGTTGAGTTTAATTTTTTGAATATTTGTTACTGTATATTTTTCAGGCATGTGGGGAGCTTACCCTTCTTAATTTACTCTAAGTCAACTGCTTGGCTGGGTGATCACGAGAATAACAATTTACTCTTCTACCAGGGCCATAATGAGTCGTTTTCCAGTTAAAACATGCAATTTGTTTTTCTTTCTCTTCAGTTCTAGAAGTTGAATTTAAACCTAACAAATAACAGTTAATTTGGAGAAAATTTTTATAAAAAAGATGTTTTAAAAAAATTTCAAGAACCCCTTCACACTATTTAAGGAGACTAGAGAATTCAAGAGGAAGAAAAGAAAAGCTTGTTGGAGAACATTTTCTTTGACCACCTCCAAAACATTTGGATCTCTGTGTTGTAGAGTCATTTGAACAACACAGAGCTGTGTGGGAAGTGAAGCACTGGTGCTTGGCCAGTGAAGTGTCGTTTGAATTGTTCCTCTGATCCTGTTGATAGAATTTATGAATAATGGGTGGATGCTGAACATAAGAATCTTTGCTTACAGACATGGTATTTTCCACTCTAAAAATGAAGGTAGTGGCTTATTTAACTGAAGTCTTTCTCCTTCCCATATTCAGGTTTTCTGCTGATTTTTCATGTTTTCTTCTGCATTTCTGCACAAATTTGAATTCCTTGCATAATTCCCCAAGGGGTTCTAATTCATGTCTTCTTTTCTTTCTTTCTTTCTTCTTTTTATTTTCATTTACTCTTTTATTTCTCCCTCTTGGTGAAAAATAGATATTTTTCTCACACATTTTATCCTGATAACAGTTTTCCCTCCCTGTATTCCTCCCAGTTCCTACCCACCTCCTCTCCCCTCTTAATCTATTCCCTTTCTGTCTCTCATTAGAAAAGAACAAGCTTCTAAGAGAAAAAAACAAAAATAACAAGATAAAGTATAATATGATAAAACAAACACCATGGCACGAAGGCTGAACAAGCCAATCCCAAAGAAGGAAAGGAGTAACCAAAGAAGGCATACGAATCAGAGACCCACTCATTCACACACTCAGAATCACATTTACACATTATTTTCAAAATTTAGGCTACATTGAACTCCATTAAATTTTTATTTGAAAGTGTGTAAGATAGAATAATCATTCTGGGAGCTATTTTTTTAAATTCAGTCAGAAGAATGTCTCCAGTGTTTGTTCCTTGTGCCACTCAGATACATTTAATATAATTAAAATATAGTTTGGAAGCAAAAGAAGTAAGTATTGGCTTTTTTATATGTTGAGATTAGACAATTTATTTGGTGATCTTACAGTGCATATCCCACTATGAATATAGTGTGACCTTATCTAATGATAAATTTAGCACCTAATAAATGTGTAACTTTATATGATTTCAAAATAGGCTGGTCTGAAAAGAAAAATTAAGGAATGATTTTCATTTGCTTTTTATATTTGTGCATGATTTCATTGGTCTTCTGAGGGTTCTAATGGTGCTTATTCAGTATTTGTGATGTAGCTATACAATGAGCTATTTGCTTTCTTATGACTTACACAGCATAATACTGAAACGCAGGCCTGTCATTTTGCATTCTTAAACAATACATCAAATAACCATAAGCTTTAATAGAATTTGTTTTGTGTTTCTCCACTATTACTCCCATTCCATTGACATCTGTGTTATTTGTATAAGAGCCACTTAACAAGAATAAACTAGGAATATTAAATTTTCACCTTTGATATTATTACTCATTTCATATTTTTTAATATTTAAAAATCAATGCAAGTATTTACTAATCACTTAACAACTAAAATCAATAAAATAAAGTATAATGCTAAACACTTATTATAGGGAAATAATGATTTAATTTCTAGTTCCATCAAATTCTTATTTCTGGAATGCTGTCACTGAGAAAGACTTGCATTATCATTAAATGACCCTTTTTGCTTCACGGTTACTCACAACTGACATCTCATGTTTGAAAATGACAAAAAGCTACATGCAAATGGTCTAATGAACTTCTAAGAAAAATATTTTCTTTCAATGACTCCTAATTAACCCCTGTATTATCCAGGGTGTGAAAGTTGCCAGGATGTGTAATACAATCAGGGTGACAAAAACAAGAGTTTTAAAAAGCCATTTTGCTTGTGTAATGTGTGTGAAAACCCAGAATAAGTCCTAAGGGAAAACTTAATTTTAATAAGCTTTTCTTCTTGCTTAAAGTCTTTATCAATTGAAGGCACAAAGAATGGTATGTTAATGAATCAGTAGTAATATAAGAGTTTGATACTGTGAAAAATTCTATTTCAGCATCAACCTGTACTTATTCTGAACTTGAATTGTAGGGAGGGATGATGGGGTATTGCCTAGAACAATCATGTGTTATATTTCATAGAAGCACAGCACCAGGTAAGCCCCCCATGAAATCCTAAATTATTTGCCAATGATATACGTTTATTTACTAGTTGAGATAACTATTTATTCTGTGATTTCAATAATAAATAAATGTTTGAAATACAATATTTTATAGGTTAAAAATTTAAATTTCTTGAAAGAAATTTGAAGTTAATATTGAACACAATCAACATATACCATAAAACTTAATAACCTAACTGCATATGAACTTCATTTCTAAAGATATTCCAGAGTAGATCAAGGATATGCCTCAGAATGTCAGAAGCATCTCTCTTATAGTAGAGGCTCTGAGTACAACCGACTACATACTGGCAAAGAAAATCAGAAGCCTCCATACATAAACAACTCATGAAATCATTCCAGATTTATATGGGTTAAATAAGCAAAGGTCACAGATAGATTCAAGCACTGAATCTTCAAAGTTCTGCCTGACTATTTCTAGAATGTTTGTCCTCCCTGAGACTATCGTATCTATCAACTTTCAAGTCTGTTTCCTTCTACATTAACTTCAGAACCAAATTACTGGTAAATTATTGATGTGAATCACTGAACATGAAGCTGTTGCGGGGAAAGAGGAGAAAACATTTGTTCAGCATCACATGTATTGGTAGAAGAGGGGAAAAAGCAAAATAATGCAATGCTTTACAACTAGCTTTCTTTGTGCCGTAGTCTCAGATCTGCTCTATTAATGCTGAGACTTTGGCTAAGTTTCTATTTCCACCACTCAAAGTAAACAAAAATTAAGATGATCCCTTTTCCTTGTATTATCTCATGATCACACAGTAAACTGTGGTGCCAAGTTAAAAGAGTGTCACTATAGTTACTCTTACTGGGTAGGCCCCAAGCTTTTAATGTTTTATAGTGAATAACACAGTGGGAATTGCCCTTAGAGACAACTGCAAGGAGGTAGGGCAATGACCAGAGTAGAAGATGGGAACTGCTGAAGCACCCCTAATATTCTGCTTCTTGAATCTAATGACAGTTGCATATGTTTATTCTTGTATTGAAAATGTATTATTTAGGCTAAGCCAAAGCAAGAACTTCAAGCATTACCTCCACACTCAAGAGTTGATGGAGAATAAGTATCTGTATCCTTATGTGTTTTCTAGTTTTGCTCATTCTTATACAATTCAGGGGCCAACCCAAAGAATGGTGCTGCCCTCTGAGGACTCAGTTTCTTTACATCAATGAACAATCCTGACAATTCCTTACAGATATTCTAGCTAGTTAACCTGATCTAAGTAATCCCTCACTAAATTTCCTTTTACAGGTGGTACTAGGTTCAGTTGACAATTAAAACTAACTGGGATAGCATGATACCAGGAAGATGAAGGCAATGATAGCATATCCACATAATGAACATTGTTGCATTGCTCGCCTTCTATTTTCTCTTTTAAGTTAGTCTGGGACGTTGGCCCTTTGGCCGGCATTGCCTACATTTGGAGTAGATCTTCCCTCCTTAGTCAAACATCTCTACAAACATCCTAACAGACACACTCAGATCTATCTCTTGTAAGTAAATCTAAGGCCATTCTAGTTCACAGTCAAGACTGATTATCACAGGTTCACCCCTTGTCAACTTGACAACCAAATGTATTATTTTAAATCAAACATTACAAAGTCATACTATTTTATTCCTAGTACTAACAGTCTTGAGTTCATTTCAGAATGAAAAATAAATCTAGTGTAACTTTAAGAAGCCCTGTAGTCTTAAAATTTTCAATATTGTACAAGAAATTGTTTCTGTGAATTAAAGAAATTTCAACCATAAGCCCAGTGGGAAAAAATGCAAAATCAAAGAGTGCACAAAGAATGAAAGGATAGGAGTCAGGAAAACCAAAACTAAATATGTCCTTAAAATCCTTAAGAAAATCCAATACTTTAGAAACTAATTAGAAAATGAAATACACATAGAGACTGAATAAAGTCCTTTGTATAGATGGATAGAAGTGACCGTAGAGGTCAGAAGTTATTAAATAAAAATTTCAGTGTCATGGGTGAGCTACCTCATTAGGAAGCTCCCTGAAGACCCCAAAATAGTGCAGACTAGATGGTTTCACTCTATGGTTGACACCATGATTTTGTTGCAATATGTAGAGAACAAAGCTAGATTTGATCTGGAAGCTTCATTCTGCTGGCTAGAATTTGAAGTAGTGGAAGGTGCTCTGCATGTTGCTAGGCAGGAGTGGTGGGGATGGTGGTAATCAGTGCTAACTCAGATGTAGATCCCGCAGGCTACACTACTGACCTATGAGGTCAATTGTGTATGACCTATGGTGTAAAAGTGACATAAATGTAAGGTGTGTTGGGAAAGGAGATGAATGTGATGAAAATAAATTATATAAATGTGTGAAATTTTCAAAGAGTAAGTCAAAATATATTTTTTAAGATTGCATACTTCTAGTATATGGTGACAACCAATACATCTTCAGTTCAAAGGGGAAGAATAGGTGCACAGTAAGAAAAGATCAAGTCAAAGCAAGATTGAAACACAGCAAAACCCCAGCCCCCAATCCTGATGCCATTATCTCGAATTCAACAAGATCTGAAGCCCATGCCTCCAGTTCTGCCAATTGTGGAGCATGTAGTTCCTCTCCTGTACTCAACTATACGAGTGTACATTTCATCAGCAGACACTGCACAGGGTGCTGGCATGCTCAGCACCCTGGTGTCTCTACCGAAAACTAGGTAGTGCTTTCACAGTTTCATTCAATTTCCTTCTCGAACCAATTTGCAAGGCATTTCATCCAGTCATAGATTCTTTGGCCTCCGTTGCTTTCTGGATCCTCAGCGTAAACATTCATAACCCTATAATTTTTGCTTCTTGTGTGGATGATGTCAATTTCTGCTGCTGGCTACAAATGCAGTTTGGGTCGACTCTACCACAGCTATGGTGACTTCTGTCTGTGTACTTTGGCTGAACCAAGAAAGACATTTTCAGCGATGATTATGTTCAACTTGGAACTCCTTGAAAGACAATTTCATTATTTCACAACTCACAGTCTTTAATGGGTGTAGTCACTGCCTCATGTTAACTTTTCTACTGCTCTAGCGCAGAATACAGTTTTCTCTTTAATGGGGCTCATCCCCATCAAAAATATTTGAAAAAAAGACTCATGTTCCTGCTTGCATTTGTTCAAACTCAACATTTTCATATCGTTCTGTGATCTCTCACTATAAAGCTAATGAAGAGCAATAAGCGGCAGTCAGGCCATAGCCTGGATGATAAGCTGTCTTGTAATTTATGAAATTACTTAGTCTGTTTCTTTTGAGATTGGCTTCAGTCAAACTTTTAGCACATAGGCAAAATGCTTTGAGAATCTTTGACAGAATACAAGAGAAGTGACCTCTAGTTCAGTCACCAATACAGTTCCCTTCCCTCCCAAAACCTCACGAGACAGACTTCCACTCTTAGCACGCTTCTCAGCATTCTCGTTTTCCAAAGTCCCACCAAAATAGCTCATGACATGTGATTCATAACACCTTAAAGTCTGTCATGCGGCTTAAAATGCTTCCTTATAAAATATGTGTTAGGTACCATGTTAAGCTTTTTATATACTACCCAGTTCAATGTTGGGAACAACCCTCTGAAATATGCAGTGTTAAGGTTATCCCCATTTTATAGACAAGGAATCTGAGGTGAGTCACATCATCTCAGATCACAAAAAACAATAAAGGACAAATGCTAGGATTTAAAGTCAGTCTAAGACAGTTTTAAACTTCCATGTTGCACTGTTTCCATTTCAGGGAGAAAGCAGGACACATTCCTTGAGAACATGTCCACAGAGTAAACCTCAATTGGAAAGACTGACAGTCGAACCACATTCAAGTTAAGAACGTCCTTATATTAACAGAAAAATGAAGAATAAAAGGCATAAGAAGATTGCTAAAAAATGTCTGTTATCACTAAGTAAAAGGCAAACAGTATAGTTTAGGTTAGGACTTTACAGAAAAAGGCACGTTACAAAAGTAGAGATGGGAAAGGAGGGTGCTATTTAAATACACTCATCTACCACTATTCAGAGGAATGGAAATATTTAAATGGAAGATTTCACACTCAAGATTTCTAGAAACTAAATATCTACCATTTGTAGACATAGCAAAAATCTGAAGAATTCACACATTTGCTCACGAAAGTAGGTGTTGTTATCACCATTTTGTAAAACATTAGGATCAAAACTAGCAAAGTTGATGCCTTTTAATCATTTTGTTCTTGTATCTGTGCTAAGAAGACAGACTAGTCTTATTTGTGAATAACAAAAAAGAAAGAAAAAGTGTTAGCTAACTGAAAAATGTAAAACTGAGAGTTTCAGCTACTGATGTATATTTTTATTATTACATTAATAGAATTCCCTCTGTCTTCAGAAACTGTCTCACTGTGTAGTCTAGACTGATCTCCAACTCATGATCCTCCTGCCTCTAACTTCAGAAAGTTGGGATAACAGGGGAACACTACTCTACCCATAGCAAAGCACTCTAAATGTAGTGAAAGAGATCAAAAAGACAATATGACAATAAGGAAGATTAGAGGCTATAAGATAAGTTAAAGGTTGCACTTAATGACAAATGTGCTTATTGAAAGACAAAGCATGCACTGCCTAGAGTCAGCACTCAACAGCTTGCCCATGTCAGGAGGAATGTGGATAATTTATGTGTCCTATTGGCCTTAGCTGCTATGAATTAATCTGGAACTTCAGAGAGTAGTGGAGATGAAAATGGAAACTTACCGAGATCAAGCTATTTTTCTCAGTTCTGCTGAGAATTTTTTCAATCATAAGGCTTCTTGGACAGGAGACATTCTTTAAGAACCTAGTTTAATCACGTCACTTGTCACTTATACAGATAAGGAAACTGAAATCCAGAAAATTCCAGGGATTATAAATTCCCAGTTAAGCAATAATAGAGCTAAATTTGCATCCATGTTTTCCAATTCTAGCTAGAAGCAACATTTACTGGACTGTACTTTAATTTGGTTTAGATTTGAGTCATGAAAATCTACAAACATAAATCTAGAAAAGCAAAACATTCAGAAAGTCTAAAGGAAAACTAGTTCTTAACCTCATGTTAACTACTTGCAGTAGATATTTATTTGCTTTCTTAAAAAAATTTCTTACATGGGTATATTCTAGTAGTCCAGAAATAGAGAATGTTGGGAAGACAACAAAGATGGCTTTAATGTAGGTGGTGTTTCGTAATGGTCATTCAAAGCCATGGACATATGTTTTAAGACAAATGCAATATACTGTTTTGTTATCATCAGACATGAATATCTGCCAAATCAGGTTATCCAACTGATTTCTATATAAGTCAATTAAACAACAAAGTAATGTGTATACATCTATATATCTCTGTCTATGTCATCTGTCTCTAGATTTTTTTCTTTTTTTGGAGACAAGAATATTATAAAAATAAGTAGTTGAAAGGAGATGAAGGCATACACTTAGAGAAATATAGAGACTTTTGGAAATCTTAGAAACCATTACTTTTTAATCAAGGTTGTTATAAGACCTCTAAGATAGTAGGTCAAGGGAATCCACAAGGGGATTGTTAAATTGGTTAGCTCTTATCTGCCCTAAATTGCTATTAAACATACCTCACAAGAGAAAATATTGCTTAATAGAATTTTTCCATTTTTGTTTGCAAATTACTTAGATGAGTGTTTGTCACATTAAACAAACTATTTTTCAGATGTGTATTAGACACACAGATGGTACCTTAACTTAGTAAAAATAATGATAATTTGACATTCCTAGTCGTTTTGGTTTCTAAAATGTTCAACTGATGACACCAAAATAGATACAGTTTAATAATTTAGGAAATGGCTTAGCTTCCACTTTGACTTTACTGCTTAGCCTTTTAGTGTTCAAATAATGGAATTTTAGTGGCCATGAAGTAAATTCTCATTAACATTAGAAACTCTTATTTGAGTGTCTTCCAGATGCATATAAAATTTCTTTAGGTAAACATAATTTTACAAAAGCCAAATAACAGATAGCAAGAACAAATATCAAATGTTAGAATTGCTAAAATCTTGGTAAATAAAAGTGATCCCTTAGGCATGTATGCAATTTATGTGGACAAAATTTAGATATGATCCTTGGTCTTTTTAATGCCCTGAGATTTGTATGGCTTGTTCTGCCATCGCTGTCAATCAAGGTCAACTTGAGGATAGCAATGCTGGGAGAGAATACCTTGGTTTCACACTTCACAGCTCAAGTTAGGGAACTGGGAAAGCCAGCCTGTGGCTCAAGTCAGGAGAAAAATCCAGTGACCTAATAATAAAACCATTTCAAAACAGTTAGAAATAAGTGGAGAATTGGTTGGGAAAGGTTTAATCATTAACAATTCAATGTATAAGTTTTCAGATTGTAAAAATAGACAGCTTGTCATGTGTTTTTCTTCAAATAAATTGAAAAAATACCAAAGTAGTTGGTCAGTAGTATTGAGCCACATAACAAGAAGTTGCATTTGCTCATTAAGTTATTTGTGTGCTTCCTTTCCTGTGAGGAAGCATGAAAATTAAAATGAAATGATCATTCATAAAGAAAAAAAAGAAATATAAAAAAGCTAAAGTATCAACCGAGTATCTGAAAAGTATGAACCATGATCCAGGATTACACGAAACGGCATTCATCTTGTTGGCTGTATTCTAATAGCTGTATCACTGAGATAGAATGTTAAGGTCACCACTTGACATAGAAGAAATTGGAAACCACCAGGGATAGCAAATGTTCAAGAGGTCAGTGCACATCGGATTTAAAGGTCTTTAACAACCGTGTGCATATCTGCACTTAGAAGATGATATAGTAATGTCATTTTTAGGTTACATTTAAAAAGAGTCAACCCCATAGCTGAGATATCTCAGAAGCTGTAATGCCAGACCATTATGTATGAGATATCCTTTGTTATTAGCTGCACTTCACATTGTTTTTCCTGCTTATTAGTTTTAACTGCTTTAAGAATATGTGGGCTCTCTCTAGCTCCCTTAATATCTTATATGCTATTGGGTCTAACAGATTTTCACAGTTGTGTTGGTTCAAAACAGGTCAGGTTCTGGTAGTTTGTTGTCTGAAGAGGAAAGCATTTTTAAATCATGCAGTTGGGTTAGATTGTGTGCACAGAAGGTGGATGTTTTTATAAAACAAACTTTACATATTTTTATATATATATTAGAATTTCAAGTACTTTAATGAGATATTCTTTTTAAAAATTTCAATTAGTTTAATTGTACATGTTTCATAAAGTTCACCATTTGTAATGCAGGGGATTTTACCTCAATTCTTTTTAACAACTACTAAGCAAGTAATTATGAACCCCAAGGTGATATACATAATTTCAAGGATGTAAATATGACTTAGAAAAAAATGTTTATTTGAGATAGCCATCACTTTCAGGCCACAGGACAAAAATAATGTAGATATACTTGTAATCAAATTGGAATATTTGATCTTCTAATAATATTTTATTAGCTTTATTATTTCCTAGTGAATTTGTTGGTTTTTTAAATACATTTTCAGAAGTATAAAATAAAATGTTTAAGCAAACAAGTTAGTAAAGCCATAAAATAATACTCTACTCTTAAGATAATAAAGGCATTCCCCAGTTCTCCCAGTTTGCTTAACATTTTCCATTCAATAATTTATCAATCTCAGGCCAAAAAGGAAAATACTAGCAGGAACCAAGTTATATGTGGGAAACATTTTAAATATCCTAGCAGGCTGAGACTCATTTGTTGTTCACACACTCTCCCAGATGGGATTCTAGTAGCCTAAATTCGACAGAAGGAAATAGTTACCCATGAATAGTCAAAGAATAGTTATGTAATTCAAATATGAAAGCAACAAATAAAGTGTAATGATGGAAAATAATTCAAGTTAAGGTAAGGAGAAGTCTCTTTAATGGGTGGTTCTTAAGCTCATAAAAGTTATGGAACTAGAATTATAAATGTCTAAGTTGCTAAAGAATTATAAAAAGAGGGAATTTTTGATAAGAGAAGAAAAGGTTTAAGGTAACCCTCCAAAATGAATAGGTGCCCAGAAGGAAGGACAGTTGCTGTATAGATTTAGTCATAAAAAGGGGGAAACTTTAATGTGAGTGAGTTTATTGGAAAATATTACTGGCATTATGTACACCAAACAATTATTAAAATAAAACATTATCAGTAGATTTATTTCCTACTAAATCCACATATAATTTCTTGGACACGAATAGAATAATATTCTTCTATAGCATGCTTTGGGTTTAGAAGAAAGAGAGCATTCATATGTCTGACTTTCTGTGTGTTCCTGGAACACACAGCACTCCTGTATTTTGGAAAGGAATTTGGAGACCTGAGTTCTATACCTTTTATAAAAGTGTATTCTTTGAAAGTTTCCTATGTGTATACAGTGAAATAGAGTCATCCAAACCATTTCCCCATTTCGGTTGTTTCCAGATCTTCTGCTTTCTTTCCAACCTCACACCTTCTTTGTTTTCAAAAAAATCATCTACTAAATCCAATTGTCACTGCCAATAAATGTGTGTGTATGTGTGGGTATCCCCTGGAACATTAATAATTTACCAGTGGCACACCCCTAATGAATAATGAATCTATTAACAGACAAAAGGCACCCTATTCTATTTTTTTCAAATTATAAAAGCTACTTTGAACACTTCAGTTTTATTTTATTATTATTTTTATCTGCAAAGGTACTGCATGTATGTCTGCATTATGTGCATGTATGGTGCCTTTGGACACCAGAAGATGTTGGATCCCCTAGAACTGTAAGTATAGAGAGATATGAGCTGTCATCTGAGTGCTGATTCAACTGTGGTCTTCTTCAAAACCAGTAATTGCTCTTAACTACTGATTTATCTCTCCAACACCCATACAAATTTTTATAAATCCTTCACATTACATAAAATATAAAAATTATATGTTCTCCCTCAAATTTCTCAGAGATAAATCACCCACCAGTCTGGATGTCAGTCAAATACCCTACTTTCAAGGAAGTTTTCCATTCAAAGTATAGCAAGTGATCTGAATGTAAAACACAAAATTGAAAAACTACAGAAAACACTTCAATATGTAAGCAGCCATAGACAAGACATTATGAAAAGGACACCAATAGCCGCAAAATAATCAGAAGTGGTGGTAGGTATGAATCCAGGATATTAAGAAACTTTGGCATAGCAAAGTGAACATTACCAGAGTGAAAAGCAAGTCTATGCATTGGGAGAAAATCCCTGCCTATGACACATTTGATAGGAGAAATATATAGATATAGATGATATAGATATAGATATAGATATAGATA
>LOJH01031063.1:4418-24367 GCA_001685095.1 Ellobius talpinus | reverse complement strand
TTATTAAACCAATGAAAGTAACACATAGACAGATGACCCTCCTCCATCAGGGCCCCACCCATGCCAGATTCTCACCTTGCTCTCTGAAGTAGGGCCATGTTGTTACCACGTTGAGTCTTCCCAGGGACATAGCGACAGTGATGGAGATGGTCACAGTGGTGTGCCCCCCTCAGACCATCTCCGGTGTCCTACTCCCCAAGACGGGCATCTCTTTTCTTCTAGACTTTCAGCCCTAGTGTCTTTGTGGGGCTGAGCTGTAGTGTCTGACTGTCTCACCAACAGGCATTCTGCTCTCTTTTGCTTGGTTTATGAGCCCCTGGACAGAAGCCAGCCAGCTCTGTGCTGGTGCCAAGGGGACCAGAATGGGGCAAGAGTATGGCTGTGGGCTTAGGGGTCCCATAGTTGTCCTGTGCAGAGAAACCTGACATTCAGACAGGGAGAACACAGGGTCCTGAGGGTCAGGGGTCCCAAACTACAGGGGCATGGCTGGGAAGGGCATCCCTGGGGTCTGACGGAGGCCCCCTCCTCAGGAGGATGACCTGGCTGAGCTGGCCTCCCAGCAGTACTTTGTGGACTATGGTTCTGAGATGATTCTGGAGCGTCTGCTGAGCCTGGTACCCACTTATATCCCTGACCGTGAGATCACGTCCCTGAAGACTCTCGAGAAATGGGCACAGCTGGCCATTGCTGCCCACAAGAAGGTAGGAAGAGGGAGGGGCTCGGAGGAGGGGTAGCGCTGAGCATCCAAGCCATCACGGTTGGCATCTGACGTCTTATGCCTGGGAGGTTGCTAGGGGCTAGGACCTCTTACCCACACCTCCCACCACTACCACCACAGACATCATCCTTAAGTGTCCTCTGTCACTTCCTCTGGGCTGGGTACCTGGGACACAGAAGGCTCAAAGTTGGTCCTGCGGCCTCTCGAGAGAGCCTCGGGGTCATGGGTTCAGATGGTGACCTCTCCAGTTGCTCACAATGCTGTGCTTTCTGAGTGACCACGCAGGACTGAAAATGGGGGGTTGTCTAGGAACTGTACCCCCCCTTTCCCCTCAAAACTACAGTACCTTCCTGCTTAGGAACTCTGGGAACAGGCTTCTGCCATACTCCTTGCTGGAAGTCCCAGCCCATGACCTAATATGGGAAGTTCCCACTGGAGCTAAGGGGCCTGCATGCATGGAGCAGAAGCAATAACTGGGCTGTGGTGATGCATCCAAGTGCCTCTTTCCTCCAAGGTGCTGCATTATCAGAGCAGAGTAGGCCTAGCCTACGTTACTGGGGGTCCCCATGGATACACTCTCTCATACCCTCCGGATAAGCCTCTTCCTCACTTCGGTGTCCTGTGGTTCCTTCCACCCACCCTCTCCCTTCATCTGCTCAGCTCCCTGTAGGCCCACCCGGTCCTGCATACCCATCCAGTCCTGCATGCCCATCCAAGGGTTTCCTCCAGGCCTGGCCCTCCCTTGTCTTCCTACTGCACCCCTCCATCTCCCAAGGGAAACACTCCGTCTCCTTGGCCATCTCTTTTTGCTCCCCTGGCAAGTTACTGAAGCCTACTCGCTTTCCTGCCCAGACAGCATCAGCTTGCAGCTCTCTGCCTCCCCGGCTACTCCAGTATTTATTTCCAGCAAGGCGTGCGTGTGTGCCATGTTCATGTCCCCTGGTCTCGCTGGTGGTTACCCACCTTCTGCTTCATAGCTTTTCCTCCACACACATACACATGGTTATTTTCTGGACACTGAGATAAAGTCGGTTGCATCAACCTCTCAGCTACTGCTTACTGTCTCTGTCCCTGGCCTGGGACCACATTGATCCTTTCTGTGGTCGGCATGAGCATTTTTATCTGGGGCTGGGTCCTATGTATTGTCCAGGCCATGTGCTTGTTTTGATCCCTAGAGACTCCAGGACCATGGGGTCCTTCCCAGGGGGCAGGAGCATCACAGCAGCTCTTGCTGGGCCTGACCTCTAGGCTCATTCCTCTCCCACTCACTGACCCTGCTCACTCCTCGGCTCACCTATCCAGCCTTGTAGAAGTCCACTCTTAGGACCCGGCTTTCTGTGCCATGATGCCACATCCTCTCTCTGCTCACATGCCTCCTCACCCAGCATGTCCCTCCCAGTGAACCTGGCCCTGGCCTCCAGGGTCTCACTAGAGCCCTCGGTTGGGCCACTGCACTGGGAACTCCCTGAGGGTGGCAGCTATGTTAGCCCTTTTTGCCTGGGACCTGCACAGAAACAGTCTTGCCAGAGCCCAGTGCTGGCTGGATAGGAGGAAGCGGTGCAGCGGGGCTGCCCATGGGCTGATGGGAGCAGAAGCCCCTAACGGTGTTAGCTGGATTCTAGAGCCTGGCCATTGCTGTGGTCTTCCACAGGGAATTTATACCCAGAGGAGAACGGATGCCCAGAAGGCCAAAGAGGATGTGGTCAATTATGCCCGTTTCAAGTGGCCTTTGCTCTTCTCCAGGTTTTATGAAGCCTACAAATTTTCAGGTATCTGCCCATTTCTCAGCCCTTGCTGTGATCCCAGCCATGCAGAGGGAGGGTGATTATCTGTCTGTAGGTGCGTGGTCTTCTCGGGTCCTACTGCAGAGTGGCTATGGGGACAAGCAGTCAATGATGACCAGCAGGTGGTGCTCATGGCCCAGAGGGTTGAAGCCCCCACTCTGCATAGAAGAGGGTAGCCAAGTTATAGATGGTCTGTTCTGTTGGCTTGTTTCCAACAGAGGGTGGGTGGTTGCGGCTGAGGGGAAGAGACTGGCTGGTGCCGGCCCACGTGGTCCGTCACCTCCGCTTGCCTTTGCGGTCATCGCTGGACATGCGCTCCGGGTCAGCCCTGAGCTGATTCTGGGCTTCCCAGAATTGCCAGGTGTCAGAGCCACCGGCAACCCTGGGGTTCAGTTGTCTGCCCTTGGTGCAGGGCAGGGACCAGAGGCTAGCCTCACTCCCCCTATTTATAAGCGGGGAATCAGTACCCTCCTGCCGAAGATGCCTCCTTGTAGTTGTGAGGATTAGGGAGGAGCTGGGCCCCAGATCAGGGAGGTCCCCCTTCCAGAGCCTCTGTCACTGTCCCAGGCCCTCCCCTCCCCAAGAGTGACGTCATCGTGGCTGTCAACTGGACGGGCGTCTACTTCGTGGACGAGCAGGAGCAGGTGCTTCTGGAGCTGTCCTTCCCAGAGATCATGGCTGTGTCCAGCAGTAGGTGGGGATGGCCGCCAGGGGACAGAGGGATGGGAGAGAGGGTGCAGCACCTGGGGCTGGGGATGTAATAGGTGTTATCCACGGGGAGCTCTTTGTCAGCTGAGAAGCACCCTGGGCGGGGGTGGGGGTGGGGTCCTGGAATAGCCACTTTCTACAGTGCATTGCAGCCAGGGCATTTGTTTTGGGTCAGGAGGAACGCAGCTCAGATATGATGAGGATGGTGGGGGGTGGGACGGGGGACTTCCTGATGGAAAAGGCATCCAGGCTAAGCCTTGAAGGAGGAGTAAGGACAATAGATGGGCAATGAGGAAGGCCCTGGGCTAGAGTAGGCTGTAGCCATGCTATGTCTGCCTCAGAGGGGACATGTCTGAGATGACCCTTACCTCCCCGTGGGTGTCTGGGCCACTCTGACAGGCTGGCCTTGGTCCCCTTCAGGGAGTGCCGCATCTCGCTCTCACTGGGCTGCTCCGACCTGGGCTGTGCTACTTGTCACCCAGGCTGGGCAGGGCTGACCCCGGCTGGACCCTGTTCTTCGTGTTGGTCCTGTAGGGGAGCGAAAATGATGGCCCCCAGCTTTACGCTGGCCACCATCAAAGGGGACGAGTACACCTTCACGTCTAACAATGCCGAGGACATCCGTGACCTGGTGGTCACCTTTCTGGAGGGACTGCGGAAGAGGTCCAAGTATGTGGTGGCACTGCAGGACAACCCCAACCCTGGTGAGTGACCACTGACACGGGTGGAACTGGCCCGACTCCCACCATCCAGCAGGGTGGCTGGTGCCTTGGTATTACCTTGTCTGGACACGGGCCCAGGGCAGAACTACCTGTCCACACAGTCGGTGGAACGCTCCCTCCTCCCATCCTTCTGGGACTATAACTTGCCTCCTACCACTGGCTCCAAGTTATATGGGGTCCCTCCTACCTGCTGAGACAATGGCACCTCTTCTGGGCAGTATGGAGGGAAGTGGGGTATGATGATGATATCACAGTGATAATGGAAGCCCAGAGGATTGTGGAAATTTGGAGGTCAGATTCTCCACTCAGTCTGATCATAAGTGAGGCAGAGGGGCAGAGGAGAGGCCGGAGAAAGCCTGTGTATCCGAAACTGCAATTGCATTGGCCTGATTAAAAATGGGAAGGGAGGGAGAAAGGCCAGGAGTGAGGAGGAAGGAGATGGGCTTTGAGGAGGAGGGTGACCCAAGCTCGTGGCTTAATCTGGCTGTGGGGTTTGCCGAGTGCAGAAAGGATAGAGCCTCGGTGCTTCTGTGAGGAGCGGCCGGTTATATCATCAGCCCAAATGAAGATGTTCCAACCGAGCCCCCATTTTCTGCCCCTATGTGGACCCGCTCACTCTGCTTCCAAGCTGGCGAGGAGTCCGGCTTCCTCGGCTTTGCCAAGGGAGACCTCATCATCCTTGACCATGACACCGGAGAGCAGGTCATGAACTCAGGCTGGGCTAATGGCATTAATGAGAGGACCAAGCAGCGTGGGGACTTCCCCACTGACTGTGTATACGTTATGCCTACTGTCACCCTGCCGCCACGGGAGATTGTGGTATGTAACCTGCACTGGGAGCCTCCCCTGGACCCTCCCTTTCTCTCCTTCTCACACCTGGTGTTTGGAATGTAACAATCTGCATCTTCTGTGTAGATGGCCCTGGGATCTCAGGGCACCACAGACTTAACGTATGGGTCTTTTCCAAACTTTTGTCAGTTGAGGAGGGCCCTAGGGGTAGGGATGGGGGATGGTTGTCACAATGTCTGAAGAGAAATGGGGCCACAGCTGGGTGAGGGTCCTTTTCCTGGACCGCAGCTCAGGGATTCAGTACGGCTCTTGGGGCAGCTCCTGTGCAAATCCGTGAGACTGGGCTGTTCTGAGTGCAGCCTGTTTGAGGCACAAGAACTGTAGGCATGGGAAGGAAAGGCTTGGTGTCAACCCCCATGGAGACCAAGTCCCTCCGCCCCATCCTGGAAGGCATCCCAGTGGCCCTCGGTGGAATGACTGACAGGCACTCCCTGCCCCTTGGCTCCTAGGCCCTGGTCACCATGACCCCAGACCAGAGGCAGGATGTGGTCCGGCTCTTACAGCTGCGCTCCGCAGAGCCAGAGGTGCGCGCCAAGCCCTACACACTGGAGGAGTTCTCCTACGATTACTTCAGGTGATGCTGGGTGCCAGATCTAGGACAAGAACGGCCCACTTTGAGATGCCCCCACCTGAGAGCAGGGCCAGGTCAGGGCAGCATAGTTAGATTCTGTCGTCCAGAATGAGCCCCTCATGTGGTCTCATCCTTCCTCTAGGTGGTACCTGTGCCACCCGAGCAGGTCCTCTGCCCTGGAGAGGGGGCTGGGCAGGAAGATGGATGTGGTGGGTTTGGGTGCTCGGCTCTGACCGGGGGTGTCTGGGAGCAGTGCAGAGGCTCCCAGGGAGGTGGTGTGCACACTGAAAAGCACATCAGAAAGAGTGAGTGGGAAAGAGGTGCTCACCAACCGGGGCTCTCTATCCAGATTCCCGTGGTGGGGTGGGTCTGACCATCTCTGCACCTAACAGACCCCCACCCAAGCACACGCTGAGCCGGGTCATGGTGTCCAAGACCCGCGGTAAGGACCGGCTGTGGAGTCACACACGAGAGCCGCTCAAGCAGGCCCTGCTCAAGAAGATCCTGGGCAGTGAGGAACTATCCCAGGAAGCCTGCATGGCCTTCATAGATATCCGCCACCACAAGGGTTGGGGTCCGTGGGGAGGGTACCTAGAAAAGCATGGCAAGACTTTTCTCCACAGAGCTGGCTGGGTCCTGGGGACAGATGGAAGACCCCGACTGAGTCCATGGCACCACACACTATGCAAGGGATGGCCTCATCTGTCACCTCCTCTGGTCTTGCCGTTCTGTTGAAATATAAGCATTTTGTCCTAGACTGGGCACAGAGACAAAGCTGTGGCCAGAGCTAGCCATAAAGATGCCATGCTGGCCAGAATCTACGGTCATGGTACTGGCCCAGGAAGTGACCCAATCTATAGGGAGGCTTTCCTCAGGCGGGTGACATGCAACAAAGGTCCCAAGGCAAATTAGCAGGGCTGTTTCAAGGATACAAAATAATTCAGCACATCTAGAGGGTGGATGTCTGCTGAGGAAAGGCTCCCAGGCCCTGTTAAAGCTATGGCTGCTGGAGATATAACCAGGTGGTGTAGGCTCTCCTAGCAGGCCAAGGCTCGGGGTCAATCCCCAGCAGCACACACACACAGAGACACACACACTCACACAGACACACACAGAGACACAGACACATACAGAGGCACACACACACTCACACAAACACACACTCACAGACACACATACACTCACACAGACACACACACTCACACAGACATACACACACTTACACAGAGAGACACACAACTCACACAGAGAGACACACAACTCACACAGAGAGAGACACACACAGAGATATACACACACAGACACACACACAGAGACACACACAGAGAAAGAGGGAGAGGAAGAGAGAGAGAGACAGAGACAGAGACACAGAGAGAGAACCAGATTAGTCTGTGTCCCATGAACGGGGAGCTTCTGGGCAGGGGGAGGTACAGCTAGATTGGTGACTCGACTACGTTTTCTGGCTGCCTTGAACACTTGGATGTAGGGTCATGGCTTGAGGAAGGGTGGCTATGAAGGGGAAGGGAAGGGGGTGGTAAGTAGGCCACATCCACTATGTAACTCAGAGACTTGAGTTCCAGGTCCCCTACTTCCTAGGCCAGCGTATCCCCTTCAGCCGCAAGAACTTCCTTAACAACCTCCCACCTGTACTCAAGTACATGGGTGACTACCCATCCAAGAGGATGCGTTCTGTCAATGAACTCACTGACCAGATCTTTGAGGGGGCACTGAAGGCTGAACCTCTCAAAGATGAGGCCTACGTGCAGATCCTGAAGCAGCTGACTGACAACCACATCAGGTGAGCAGATGTGGGCACGGAGCTCCTGAGGCACTTGAGACCTCGTCTGCAGTAAGCTGTCCTCATCAGCCTGGTCTGGGGCCCAGGATCAATCTGTCAAGAGCCAAGAAGGGGAAGTGATCTAATCTGCAGCCTAGCCCTGCCAGTGGCCATTCCTGACATCTGTCCTGACTCAGGCTGAGGTGGCTGTCGGCCCATGGTCCATCTGCAGAGGCCCCTGGCCTGGGAGCATTGGGCCTACAAGATATCCCTCCTTCACGTCCTTGCTGGGCCAGGCTGAGGAAGGAGTGGGAAGTCAAACCCAAGCTCACCTCAAAAACTATGGAGAGCTCTGCCGGGCTCCTCAGCCCAGCTTCATCTTCTACTGCGTGAGATAGTGTGGAGGGGCCTGTGGCACAGGTAGAGAAGGTGGGGGAGACTTCCCAGAGGGATCACGCCCCATGAAAAGCCACCACACTCTGTCCCAGGGTTGATACAGAGGCCTTTCAACCACGAGAGTCACAATTGGCAGCGTCTTACGGCGAGGGGCCAGCCTCCTGCCACCAGGTCTAATGACTTTGGAAAGATGAACAACAGCACTGGGAAGGCCCCGGTGCCTGAGATAAAACTCCTGGTGAGAGTCCCTTTTGGCCACACGCATATGGTTAAAAGGGGTTGGTAAAGTCAGGGAGGGATAAGGTTGGAACAGAGGTAAGTGCCTGTTTTTGGAGGGTCAGGGCTCATGCCATCTCAAGAATCCAATCGAGCAGCCCCCTCTCTGGTCCCCTCAAGGTCTCAGTGAGGTTTAGCTTACAAGGCTGTTTTCTGTAGATTCCATAGGAAGGACCTTAGTTATTGTTTTGTGGTCAGAGTTCTGTCAAAACGAGATCCTTGTGCTGATGGGAAAGGCTCCTGAGCCTGGGGTTTCTTTGAAGAAGTCTCACAGCCACACAAACCTAGCTTTTGAAGAGTCAGGACAGTGTTTTGATCTGCCGCAAGTTTGCACGGGCTACAGTCTTATAAACCGTCAGTGTATGTAAGGCAGCTGCTCCCAAGGGATGGATTTAAGGGATGGACAGCAGGTCTTTTGTCTAAAGCTTGTCCGAAAAGGCTGGGACTATCCCAGAGCCTCTGAGGTTAGGCAGTCCAGCAAATACTGAATAACTTGTGTGAAGGGGTTCTGCCATTTGAAAGCAAATCAGAATGGAGGGTCTGGGAGAATGGGATGCGAAAGGAATGATCCTTAAGGCCTGGCACTGCCACCCAGGAGGGCTGCAGGCTGTCTGTCTCAAGAGAGTGTAAGGATGGGGACCACAGCCTCATATTTGGCTCCATTTCTAGGTAAGACTGGGGACCATTCTGTAGGATCCACCTGACTTTAAATGCCAAGAGAGGAGCGTTGCATCAATGAGAGCTTACAAGCCTTTTTCGCACATCAGGCTTTTAAGGCTACTGGGATTTTCCTTTAATGAAAGTCATTAAGAGTCCATAAGTACTATTGTGACAGAGGTGGCCATTAGTGCCCGGGAGTGGAGATATCTCAGACTGTGTGGGGACTTGTTGGACTATGAGACTGTAGTAGAGATTATAGGGACAGTCTTTAGGGACGTAACCGGACAAGCGACTTTTAGGATAAGGCTCTCAAAAAGTCTTAGATGGGTGTAGAGTTTAAACACGAAACCCCTAGCTAGGAAGGAAATGGGGCATCAAGGAAGACTGGGGCTTGCCATTAAGACCGTGAGGATTTGAGATGGAGGGTCAAATTGAGAGGGTGTTTGGGGCAGGGAAAGTTGCTCCCTACCTATAATGATTGTCATTTGGGTCCCTGCTGCTTCTAGGGTTATCTGAAGTTCATTGAAAGAACTACATGGCAGCCCAGGTAGCATCAGAGACCCATTGGTCCTCTGAGGGAAAGAGACCTCCCACTTCATTGAGTCCCTCAAGTCTAGGAGCAAAATCAAGGCCATTTGTCCTTTTTCAGGTTTGTCCTGGGTGTGAGGTCCTTAGATGGTCCTCTCCCTCAAGAGAGAGAGGGATGCTATTGCTTCTGCAGGGTCCCCAATCTGCAGTTTAGAGACAGCCCTAGGGACGGCTTATAGCCCGATGGCTTTGGGTACAGTGACTGAAATGTCCTACTTGGCCACAAAGATACCATAAAGGAGATTCATACTAAGTCCCCATACATTGATAACAGGTAGGCGTGGGTTCTAAATGGAGCCCTCAAAGTTTCTTGAGGTGGGCATAAGCAATTGCTGCAGCTGCAATTTGAGTCTGTCATTTGTACCTTTCATGATCCAGTTTGGTCTTTCTGGCTCCTGAGTTCCCTCTTTGGCCATGAAATATTTGAACGTTGTATCTGGTGAAGTAGGGAAGAGCAGTCTTAGGTCTCTGGTCTAGTTTTCAATAGATGGTTGCCATCTGTGGGGTCTGGACTAGGATACTCACACGTGGTCTCTGCTAAACTAAGCTGAATGATGGTGAGGTTCCAAGATGATCCCTATTACCACCTGCATCTTGTCAAAGTTAAGATATTTGAAAATGACGTTTGTCATTGTCGTACTAGACAGGTGAATATACAGTCCCAGCAGGTCCTTCCCCTTGTCTTTTACAGTGGTGGCCTGATTTGACCCGTTAAATTCTGTATCAGGTGCCATGGTGGAAGCTGAGCTGGTTGTGACTGAGTTAAGCACCTGGGCCTCATCAGCCCAGCCAGGCAATGCTAAGGCAGGTAACTCACAGCAAGCGGTTGTTAGGGTGATAAATGTTTGCCAGGCTAGGTCAGAGCTGCAATGGACCCTTCGGTTTCCGTAAGGAAGGTAAAGGACTTTGACTCAATGACCCCAGGTTAGGTGGTAATTGGGACAGCGGTGATGTTTACCAAGGTGATGCCACCCTGTGAAGGAAAAAGATGCTCTCTGAGGCAGAGGAGGTGGCTTTAGTTGCTCTGTGAGCTCCATGTATGGAGTTGCTGAATGACGGTGAGGGAGAAAAATGCATCTAGGTGAAGAGAAAGGACCTGGAGAGAGAGAGAGAGAGGGAGGGAGAGGGNGAGAGAGAGAGAGAGAGAGAGGAGTTTGGGGTGAGAGGGGCAGAGTTGCTGGGGGAGGGGCTTGAATATGCCCCCAAGGAAGGATCAGGGATGGGGCTGGGTTTAAGTAAGATGAGCCTATAGTCCAATGAGGCACAAGTGAGGTTCCTCCCACAATGCAGGGTCCTGTGACAAACCAGGGCATCCTTCTGACTCCTGGAGGAAGAAGAGCCTCACTCCAAAGCCAAACCCGTAGGCTGTAGCAGCCCTGACAGGGAAACTCACAAACCGATCCTGGCCATGAATCAGTCCTGAGGGGGAGGGGGACTTGATGGTCAGTAGTGAAAACCTGGGTGTCTAGGAGCACTGAGGACCAGGAAGGCTGGACAGAGGGGAAAGTGCAAAGGTAAATAGAGTCACACACCTGTCCCTTCCTGCTGGGGAGAGCAGCAAATGCTGGAATGTGGGAGGAAGGGTGGGGAAGAAAGGAATTCTTGTGGTTGTGTGTGAACTTTCCTCGGCCACGCTGCCACCACCATCTGTGCAACACACGGAGGATGAGGTGGTCCCCAGAGGGAGGCCCTTATGACTGAAAGCAGGCAGCCCTCCTTTTTCTGTTACCTTCATGTTCCACCAACAGTCTTGGCCAGGGTCCATCACCCACAGGTGGGAAGTAAGGCTTTCCTCCAAGGGGTTAAAAAACCTAAGTCGGTGCCCCAAAGTCCAGTCAGAGGCCATCAGCTGCCTCTGGACCACCCAGTCAGTCACCACAGGCACCAGGTCAAGTAGCTAAGAGAAGCAAGGCTTATCCCCCTCCCTCCCACCCCCGTGTAGGTCACCAAAATGCCGCATAAGGTGGCACCTGGAAGCCAGTGATGAAGGCAGATAAAAAAATTTACCAAGACAGAATAAGCAAAGGGAAGGTTTACAGAAACAAACTTCTAGGTGATGGTGGCTGAGTTCCCAAAGGACTCTAAGGGAAAACGTTTTAGGATAGTTAAAAGTCATGGCCTTGCCCTGTGAGGCACCTGTGTCTGGCTCCCATTGGATGGTTAGCTGGGCACCTCGTCATTTAGTGAGAGCTGAGCTCTGTAGTGTATGCTGGTTCTTTATGGGGCTTGCTGTCCATGTAAAACACCATGTGTCACTAGGGATCCGTCTTAGATGGTCTGGCCTGCGTGGTAAATCTTCTGCAATGGGGCTAGGATGCACAGAGACAGACCGCAGCTGGGGCTTGGTGTGATCTACTTTCTGAGAGACTGGTCTTGCTCCCCCTCAGAGGCAGCAAAGTCCTTGACCTAAGTCCAGCCTGCCCCAAGGTCGTGACTGCCTTGTTCTGGGACTAGAATCGCCTGGCATATCCACCTGTATCAGAACGGTGTACACACTCCCGTCTTTGCGTTCTGCCTTGTTTGTAAGCGATACCCTGGAAGCAAACCCATCAGATCTCTTCACACCGCCAGGCCATGCCCTGCGCAGGGTCACCTCTCATCTCTGCGTGTCTGGATTGGTCTTGCTCTTCAAAGCCTACGTTAACACCACTTTGTACCCCTTCCTCTAAGCCTTCTTGCTCCATCAGGCCGGAGAACCAAGGGGTGCCTGAGGGTATAGGGGATCTGGCTTAACGGTGTAGATGAGTCAGCCGGCCTATATATGGTGCGCTAAATTCCATGTCTCTGGGAATGTGTGACTTTGAGGATAAAATCTCAGCTGACCCAGACAGAGTGCTGAGCAGCTTCTTGTTTCCCGTGGACCGGTGACTGCATGGCCTGGCCTGGGCGCATGGCAGCAATGAGTAGCACTGCTTGGTTCTGGCTGTCATGCATGTGTGTCTGTTCGGTCCTTGGACAGAGCGTGTAGCTCCAGGGTGCAGGGTTCCTGCGATTCCCTCTGGTCCTCCTCCCACAGGTACAGTGAAGAGCGGGGCTGGGAGCTGCTATGGCTGTGCACGGGCCTCTTCCCACCCAGCAACATCCTCCTGCCCCACGTGCAGCGTTTCCTGCAGTCCCGCAAGCACTGCCCGCTTGCCATCGACTGCCTGCAGCGGCTGCAGAAAGCACTGAGGTACGGGAGCCTCAGGGGCAGGGGCCACACCCAGCTGTAGGACAAACCCTCAGGGGTGAGGGCAAGAGCACCCAGTGTGGGGCCTTACAGTGGCAGAAGCTGCGGCCCATGCCGGCCACAGCTGGGGAGTCCGGCTGCTCCTGGAGAGACAGGAGAGAGTTTTAAACCTTCTGGGAGACAGGAAAGGAGGCCCCTGGAGCCCACTGTGGACTCACCCTTTGCCCTGGCTCCGCCCCCTCCTCCAGCCAGCGTCCCACCCACTGGGATGGGAACTCAGGGCTCAGGGAGGTCATATAACTGAGCCCACCGTTGGGGGCTTGAAGATGGGGATCCGGCTGGGGCCAGTCTCTTGTTTCCTCTGCTCCCTAGAGGCACGTGCTTCCCCTCTCTCCGCGTTTCAGGAATGGGTCCCGGAAGTACCCTCCACATCTGGTGGAGGTGGAGGCCATCCAGCACAAGACAACCCAGATTTTCCACAAGGTCTACTTCCCCGATGACACTGACGAGGTGAGGGGCCCCACGCGTGGGTCCGACCCTCCCGAACAGGGCCAAGCTCCCTCAGGCTGCACAGGGTGTCTCTAACACCACCACGAGGTCTCATTCTCTCGCCCTTGGGTAGAGCCAGACTTGATCAGAAGAGTACAGATAGACAGACACCCCTCTGCCCCCACAGTCAGGCTTTCTGTCATGAGTGCTACATCTTAACTGGGATCCTGAAGACTCACAGCTGATACCACCACAAAAGGGTTCTGTGGCAAACTCAGAACTTTCCCGGCATCCTTCCCACCTGTACTCCACCCCATCTCTCCTCTCCCTAACTCCACTCCCTCTCAGTCTGGGTGCTTTTCCCTGTCCACTCCCTTGATTGCCCTCCACAAACTGCCTGTGAGACCCCGCTTCTGTTCTCACTATCAAGGCCTGGACCTGGGGGCCAGCGTCAGGTCTGGTCCTCTTGGGACAGCCAGAGATTTGGGAAGGTCCAGGTGGGAGTGGCTTTTTACTTTCTTCAAAGGCAGCTCTGGATCCAACAGCACAACCCACAACCCGATAGGGCAGGGGTCTTAGAGGAAGTTGGGTAGGAGGAGAGCAGAGATGGGGGAAGGGCCCTGCAGAAGTCAAGTGAGTGCTACCCCTAGGCTTTTGAGGTGGAGTCCAGCACCAAGGCCAAGGACTTTTGCCAGAACATTGCCAGCCGGCTGCTCCTCAAGTCTTCCGAGGGATTCAGCCTGTTTGTCAAGATCGCAGACAAGGTGGGTCCGTCTGACTTTCGGAGACTTGCGGGGGCCCTGGGAACCTACAGGGCATGGAGGAAAGGAGGGAGACACCTTCGTGGAGTATCTGGCTGCCCACCTCCTTCTGGCCCAGCTGCCCCTCAAGCGCCCCCCTCTGAGGCACTGCACAGGGCTGCAAAACTCTTCTGAGAGTCACGTGCCCAGGTGCCCTGTGCTCTGGATTCACAGGGCTCACTGACTTGGTACCCTCAGCAAATTCACCCTTGAAATAACCCTCAGAGGGTAGAATGCTTATTGCTGCTTCATCAGAGAGGTTAGGTAACTTATCTATGACTGCACAGCAGGACCCAGATTCTGGTGTGCCTTCCCTAAAGGTCTCCCAAGTCAGCTATCATGCCCGCTCAAAGGAAGGCTTCCTGGAGCATCCTAGGGGAGAACTGGATGGTCCCTCCTACTGATGATCACTGACAGCTCTGTGTACATTCTGTCTCACTTTGTGACGGTCACTGTGTCCAGAGTGTCTGGGTCAGAGCCTGTGGGAGGAGCTGGACACAGATGCCAGAGACACTTGAGGCTGAAACTAGATCTCATTCTTGGCCATGTTGCCTTGGGCCTGCGCAGTTTTCAGCGTGCCAGGCACCGGGTGGGATGATTGCCATTCCAAGCAGGAGGCCAGTGTTCCAGAGATGCTGACAAGACACAGGTGGTGTGGGCGGGGCTGGCACACAGAACCCCTCTGGCTGGGAGTGAAGTCTTTCCATAGAAGCAGGTGACAGGAATGATGGAGGGACAATCAGAACTCAGGCAAATGGGCTGCAATG
Source organism: Ellobius talpinus (assembly GCA_001685095.1). Classification (NCBI taxonomy): domain Eukaryota; kingdom Metazoa; phylum Chordata; class Mammalia; order Rodentia; family Cricetidae; genus Ellobius; species Ellobius talpinus. Next base: position 10,093 of record LOJH01031063.1, on the reverse strand, counting down.
GTTACGTCCCTAGGTCATCAGTGTCCCTGACAACGACTTCTTCTTTGACTTCGTCCGACACCTGACAGATTGGATAAAGAAAGCACGACCCATCAAGGATGGTATGGGGCTGGGCTCTGGCTTGCTAGAGGCATGGACACAGGGACACGCTGGCTCCGGGCCAGGCTGCAAAGCCCACTGGCTAGCCAAGCAAGGGGCTCCTGGTGTCAGGATGGCAGAGTCAGGGAACCTTCTCTGCTGAGACTCTGTGTGACCAGCTGTCCCATGCCCCAGGAACCGTGCCCTCGCTCACCTACCAGGTGTTCTTCATGAAGAAGCTGTGGACCACCACAGTGCCAGGCAAGGACCCCATGGCCGACTCCATCTTCCACTATTACCAGGTGAGCTGCACCTCTGCTCCCTCTGCTTCACGGGCCACCCACCTGGTGGCTTCATGGTAAGGCCAGAGAGTGCTACCTTTGACCAACACGGCTGGTAGCCTCCTGTGGAGACTGCTGAGTCTCCAGACAGTTATAGGAACTCAGACCCTTGTCTCGTCACCTCCAGGTCCTGGAGGCTTGATTGATTCTTCTTCTGAGGTCCTTGTCCTTGCTAGCTCAGGCTGCTCCTTGCTCCGAGTCCTCTGGACGCAGATGTTTGCTGGTGTGGCTGAGTCCATCCAAGCCCTCTGGTTCTGTAGGCACTGTCAGACAGGAAACCTGGGGAAGCTCACAGGCAGAGAGCCTGCCATGTCTGCTTTTGATTCCCTCTGTCCTTCGATTTAACCCCTCGCAATCGGCATGTTCCTACGTTGGAGGAGCAAACACACACAAGTGATTCAGGTCGCACAGCTTGGGGGGACTGGGCTCCCAGGCTTCGTGACTGTTGCTCAGTGCTCTACCCTAGGCTGCAGCCTGCTTAGCCTTGAGTGAGGAACAAACCAGGATTCCCGGGAGGCGGAGAAGGGGATGGTGGCTGCTGTGGTGCCTAGGAGCAAGGCCTGCCCTCATTCAAGCCTGGGGTACCTAGTTCAGGAGAGGAGGGATGTGGAATTGCCTCAGGCTCATCCACCAGTCCACCTCACTGGCTGTAGAAGGGCAGTGGACAATGCTCCAATCTGGCTCTACCAGGTGCTAGGACTGTACCACACCTTTCCCGTCCTGTGCATCTCCTGCTCGAGGAAGCAGGATGAGCTAAGGAAGTGCTGGGCTCAAACGTAGGGGGACTACAGGAGCCCCTCTTCTGGTTTGCCCGTGCCTACCATCTGCTCTGTTTCTGGCAGGAGTTGCCCAAGTATCTCCGAGGCTACCACAAGTGCACTCGGGAGGAGGTGCTGCAGCTGGGTGCCCTCATCTACAGGGTCAAGTTTGAGGAGGACAAGTCCTACTTCCCTAGTATCCCCAAGTTGCTAAAGGAGTTGGTGCCCCAGGACCTCATCCGGCAGGTCTCACCGGATGACTGGAAGCGGGTAAACACAGAGGCACAGTGGGAATGGGGCCTCCTGGAATGGGACCTGTGTGACGAGGGCACCCATTATCCCATCTCTGTCTGCTTCACTCTCTAATCCCCACCCAAAGGATTTAGTGACCCTATGACATTAGTTTGTCCCATCCTGGTTGTCTAGGAGACCTGAATTTACTTGATACCTCCGGCTTATCTGCATGGGTTGGGGTGGGGTCGGAAGGCAGTTGGCTGGGGTAAGTGGGGACCGTGGTAGTCGTGGTAGTCGGCGACACTGTCTGTTCCCTGCCTGGGTCTGTAGACAGGCAGGAGTAGAGCCGTGAGTGGTGAGTCACTCGCCCTGATTGATGTCCTCACAGTCCATCGTCGCCTATTTCAACAAGCATGCAGGGAAGTCCAAAGAGGAGGCCAAGCTAGCTTTCCTGAAGCTCATCTTCAAGTGGCCCACCTTTGGCTCAGCCTTCTTCGAGGTGAAGGTATGCCTTCGGGAGATCTTCAGAGGCCAGGCAGGGGCAAAGGGTGGAGTGAGACAGCAGAGACTGGCATGAAGGTGGCAGTGAAGGCCTTGAACATAGGCTGACAACAAAGGAGGAGCTGCCTTAACTTTGACGCACTAAGAGGGACCAGAAGCTTGGCCTGCCGAGGGAGATGGTCACACACGTAGGCCAGAGTGAGGGTGGCTTGTACTGTAATAGTGGGCCCTCGTGAGGTAGCAGATCAGGAAGGAGGCTGTGTCTGGGGCAATGAGGAGGCTGTGCCCTGGTGAAGAGGGGGCTGTGCCCTGGTGAGGAGGGGGCTGTGCCTGGTGAGGAGGGGGCTGTGCCCAGGGTGAGGAGGAGGCTGTGCCTGGGGCGAGGAGAAGGCTGTGCCGGGGCGAGGAGGAGACTGTGCCCTAGTGAGGAGGGGGCTGTGCCTGGGGTGAGGAGGAGGCTGTGCCCGGGGCGAGGAGGAGACTGTGCCCTAGTGAGGAGGGGGCTGTGCCTGGTGAGGAGGAGGCTGTGCCTGGGGTGAGGAGGAGGCTGTGCCTGGGGCGAGGAGAAGGCTGTGCCCGGGGCGAGGAGGAGACTGTGCCCTAGTGAGGAGGGGGCTATGCCTGGTGAGGAGGAGGCTGTGCCCGGGGTGAGGAGGAGGCTGTGCCCTAGTGAGGAGGGGGCTGTGCCTGGGGCGAGGAGACTGTGCCCTAGTGAGGAGGGGGCTGTGCCTGGTGAGGAGGAGGCTGTGCCTGGGGTGAGGAGGAGGCTGTGCCTGGGGCGAGGAGAAGGCTGTGCCCGGGGCGAGGAGGAGACTGTGCCCTAGTGAGGAGGGGGCTATGCCTGGTGAGGAGGAGGCTGTGCCCGGGGTGAGGAGGAGGCTGTGCCCTAGTGAGGAGGGGGCTGTGCCTGGGGCGAGGAGACTGTGCCCTAGTGAGGAGGGGGCTGTGCCTGGTGAGGAGGAGGCTGTGCCTGGGGTGAGGAGGAGGCCATGCCCGGGGCGAGGAGGTAGTCTAGGGTAGCTTCCTGGAGCAGGTGATGTTGGGCTTTCCAGGAAATCCTCTGTCAAGGGCCCTGTGTAGACAGAGCCCACAAGCCTGAGAACTCAGGTCTGGGCAGAAAGTGAAGAAGGTTAAGTGTGACTGAGGTAGTGAGAAGCAGGGTGGCAAACAGGTGAGCGTCAGGGTCTCCTCAGGGGATAATAAAGCCCTGGAGGTTTGGGACCGGAACAAGAGCACCCTATGTCGGCTCTGGCCACTGGGAAATCTTTGGATTGACAGAAGACGTAGCAAACCCACTAGGGAAGCAAGAGGGAAAGGATGGAACCTCTGCTGGGGACCCATGAGGCTGCGGGCAAAGGGGAAAACCAGGAGGCCATGGCAGGGCCGGCAGGGCTTCTGTACCTCTGGCTCCATGTAGGCAGCAGACCAGGTTGATTTTGTCCTGGCTAGGCTGGCTTCACGCTTGTCTCTGAACCCCGGTCTTGCTCTGAACCCCCGTCTGATGGTGTCTCTGTTTTCTCTGCCAGCAAACTACAGAACCGAACTTCCCTGAGATTCTCTTAATTGCCATCAACAAGTATGGGGTCAGCCTCATCGATCCCAGAACCAAGGTGAGCAGGGCAGGTGTGAGCAGGTTGGAGAGGACCAACCAAAGTCCCAGACAGCCACTGTCCCCACATCAGAGCCCCTGTGTGTCCATCTTGTACAGCTGCCTGTGCCTGCTCCATTGACTTATTTGCACCACCCAAACTGTAACCTTCGACTTTACCCTCAGACCCTTGCTGCCCAATCCCGCAAAGTCTGTTTAATGCTCAGCTTCCCAATGTCACTGCATGCCACAGACTGCCGCCTCTTTCCAAAACGCTCTCTGCCCATCTGGTCAGGTTGGTAACTGGTGGCACCCTATGCTTGTGCACCAGGAAGGCCAGTCCCACTACGTCCCCAGACGCTGTGCTCCTGAATAGTTGGTGAAATCACTAATGACTGTCACCTTCCCCTTGCTGCAGGGGCTCTCTGTCTTCATCATTCTTTTGCAGACATTCTTGGGCTTCTGCTCTACACATCCCAAGCACACTGTGTCCTTCCCAGGCTCTTTTCTGCTTTCTCCCCTGCCCCAATTTCTCCCTAAATTCACCCAGGCTATCTCATTCAAACCAACAGCTGTCAATGCTCCCAGGCCGCTTACGTTTCTATATTTGGCTCTAAGCACCACAGCCTCCAGGGATTCCTTGGGTGTCTAAGGCAAGGCGGGGAGAAGAAGCTCCCTGGCAGCCCCACACAGAGCTGGCTCCTCCCTCTTGTTCCTTTCCTCCTATGAGGGCTCAGGGCTTCTGTGAGGAGGGATGTCCGGGCTGGAGCGGGGTCACTGAAGTCAGGGGGTCACATTGTGCGGCTGTGTGCCTCCCTCTCTCCCAGGACATTCTGACTACTCACCCCTTCACCAAGATCTCCAACTGGAGCAGTGGCAACACCTACTTCCACATCACCATTGGGAACCTTGTCCGTGGGAGCAAACTGCTCTGTGAGACGTCACTGGTGAGAGTACTTCCTGGTCCCTGCCTCTCAGGGTTGGGTCTGTTTGAAGCTTCATCTGGGGGAAAGTGTTCAGTCTGGGGTAGAAGTACAAATCCCTCCTTCAACCTGCTGTTTTAGTATCGGGAGATTGAGCTGGTGGCTGTAGCTTCAGCCCAGGTATACACACAGAAGAGCCACTAGTGATGAGACCTCCTAGATGAGCCCAGGCTTCCAAGATGCTGCTTGACTGGTAGTGTCTGCAGTCACCCCTGGAGGGAGGCATTCAGACTCTGGGGCTCAAGATGGCAAATGAACCCAGGCCCTCGAGGGTGTAGATGGGGACAGGACTTGCTTTGTTTCTGCTCCGTATCCACTGCAGAGAGTCCTGAGAGTCATGTGTGTGAGGGGCTGGCGTGTTCCTCTGTGGGCCTCGCTTACTTTCTCACTCCTGGTTCCAGGGCTACAAAATGGATGATCTTCTGACTTCCTACATCAGCCAGATGCTCACAGCCATGAGCAAACAGAGGAGCTCCAGGAGCGGCAGGTGAACAGCAGAGGAGGTGCTGGCCTGGCCCTGGCCCTCTGACTGCATCTGCTGGGCTCTGGCCCTTCTGCCAGGAGGTCAGAACCTCCCTGCACCCACCCACCTCTGGTGCCTGGGCTCACTTCACCCTGCTCTGCTGTGCCTCCTGGTGTATGACCCTCCGTTCCCTGGATGCCTCTCCTGATCCAGACTGGCTCCATCAAGCAGCCTCTGACTTTCTGTGTATTGATGGGAAAGAGGAATCAAAGACAACTCAGCTCTCTCCATCCTGGGAACAACCTAACCAAGTGTGCACTGAACTGACGCTTTGAAACCCCGGGGCCTGGGCTTGGGGTCCTCGGCACTGGCCCCTGCCTTGAGCGCTACCACTGGGGCCTGCCTGGAAGACTCCTTCAGTGTTTCCTGCTCCAGGAAGCCCTCCTAGACTGCCTCCTAGGTCTGGACAAAGGCACCTGGTTCTACTGGGGTCACTTCTCTCTGTGACAGCTGCGTGCTGGGTCCCTGCGAAAATCTACCTGACCACCTCAGGGCATAAAGCATGTGTCTTAGCCTCTGGTCTTGTGTTGGTCTTTGCTGTGGGAGTAAATGTGGAGTCAGGCTACAGACCTGTAGGGGAGTGACCGCAAGAGCTACTTCTTCCATCTGCGTGGCCAAGCTGCTGTGTGTGTGTGTGTGTGTGTGTGTGTGTGTGTGTGTGTGTGTGTG
>LOJH01031062.1:0-16934 GCA_001685095.1 Ellobius talpinus | reverse complement strand
TGGGATTTTGATGGGGATTGCATTGAATCTATAGATTGATTTTGGTAGGATTGCTATTTTTACTATGTTGATCCTACCTACACAAGAGCATGGGAGATCTTTCCATTTTCTGGTATCTTCTTCCATTTTTTATTCAAACACTTAAAGTTCTTGTCAAATAAGTCTTTCACTTCTTTGGATAGTGTTACCCCAAGATACTTTATGTTATTTGTGGCTATTGTGAAAGATGATATTTCTCTGCTTTTCCTCTCAGCTTCTTTATCATTTGTGTATAGGAGGGCTACCGATTTTTCTGAGTTGATCTTGTATCCTGCTACATCACTGAAGGTATTTATCAGCTGTAGGAGTTCTCTGGTAGAGTTTTTGGGGTCACTTATCTACACTATCATATCATCTGCAAATAACAAAAGTTTGACTTCTTCCTTTCCAATTTGAATCTCCTGGATCTCCTTTTGTTGTCTTCAACACATCAATTTAAAAAGTTAAATTTAACAAGTTGAATTGATAAATCTCCAGTTATAAACTTAACAGGTTACAGGAAGCCAAGATAAATGAACTGTTATCAATAAGGCAAATTGATGTCTTTCTTAGAACATTCCTGAAAGTTCCAAGTTCACATCTTCATAATTTTTGCTCCTATAACTGAAACATTTCATATAATTAATATTCAGATAAAGCAGTTAACATTTGTTGCAATGATGCTGCTTTTAGGTTCCCAGCCACTTAGCCCCGAAATAATAACACAGAAAATGTATTAATTAAATCACTGCATGGCCCATTAGCTCTAGCTTCTTATTGGCTAACTCTTATATACTAATTTAACCCATCTCCATTTATCTGTGCATTGCCACATGGCAGTGGCTTATTGGGTAAAGTTCTGTCCACCTCAGGCAGGCTACATGGCTTCTCTCTGACTCTACATTTCTTTCTTCCAGCATTCAGTTTAGTTTCTGAGCCTACCTTTATTCCCTGTGCAGGGCCAAGACAATTTCATTATTAACCAATGTTGTTCACATCCTGCAGAGGGGAATCCCACATCAAATGTTGTTTTTTGACTTTCTTTATCCCATCTCATAATAAACCTAATGTAGAAGTAAACCATGATGATATGTTGGTGATTTAAATGCAAGTAAGCAATACTGTTATATTTTTGTTTCCTCAGAGAAATTTCTTAAAGAATGTTGTGAATGTAAGAATAGGATGAAAGAGGGATCAATTCTGTTTTTTTAATGAAGTTTCCTGAACAAACTCTTAAAAGAAATATGATTAAATATATTAATTAATAAAAGTAAACATCTTAAACTTTACTTCTTGAAGTTTAAATGAAAATAAAGCAATATATTTACATAAAATAGCCTCATATAATTATGTCACATAGTTTAAAGCTTAAAACTATGAGAATTATTTATATGGAAGACCCTTACTTGGATCCTCTAATTATAGCTGAAATAATAAAAAATATGATATATATCGGCATCATATATGTATATCCTAATTATACATATACCATAATACTTTATATTAATATAAATTAATATAGTAATATAATTTAATATATACTATGAATATGTGTATATACACATATGCATATCAATATTTTGTGTATGTGTGAATAAAAGAGTTTAAATGGGAAAAGATTTGAAATATTTAAGAAGGCCTAAACACATAAAAATACATCGATATAGATGGCTACTTCATATATCACTGGATATGTAGTTACTGCGCAAGTTGGGGTGAATCTTTAAAGAAACAATTATTTGCTGTGAGTATTTCTACAGAAAGATTAAATCTATTTTTGTAACATGCACATGAATTTATTTCTCACACAAAATGATTTACATAGAAAAACAAAAATAATTATTTCCAGAAGAATAATTTTTAAAACATCTTCAAAATATTGACAACCTAAAGATTTCCTTATACCTTATAACATAAGGAAATACACATCAAAACCACTGACCACTCAGTTATAATGGCATTGACATGATTATAGCAAACATTAGTGGCAGACCAGACTGAGAAAATCTCAAGTGAATAGAACAAAATAAACTTATAATATGATAAAGCAAAAGAGAGCAGCTTTTTAAGATTGCGATTACTAATGCTGAGATGAGAAGTAGTAGTGGGAACAGTGGATTTCTATAAAATGTGGACAATGCTCAAAAGTTGAAGTATCAGGATTATAGTCTGTACTCAGAAAACAGATGCTGCAAGAAGCTTTACAATCTCCGAGTTAAATAAGAAAGTTTGTAAAGTGAATTAATTCTTCTTTTGAACTAAATCCAAATTCAATATTTATATTTGATTATTGCTAAACTTTCATGGATTGTAGAAAAATTCTCAGTTTTATGTATGGCTTTTGTCCCATTATGTTTTTCAATTATAAATCTATTTTTACAAAGAAATAAAATAGCTAGCTATATAATAAATCATATATTATATGTGTTATTATTGTACTAAAATATTTCTTTGATGACATTTTCTTCAATTCGAAACAATGCATAATCAAATATTTTAAGCAATGATGCTACAAAACAGGATAAAAATCTTAAATACATGCATATGTTATATGAATTCATGTTTAATGGATTCATTTTAAATAGATATTTTGTCACAATTACAGAAAATAAGTCTCCAAGTAAAACTAATTATAATTTAGTTGTTCAATATTCTGATACTTGAAAATATATCCATAGGTTTCTTTTTTCTGTGTTAAATACATATTGATAAATTTCATTCAGTAAATATTTTATACTAATAAATATGCACTATTTTCAGTGATGTAAAAAAAGTTGAATTTGCTTCTAGCCTCAAGATTTGGGAATAATTTTCTATATAAGATGCATAATATACAAAAGTACTATTTAGAGAAGATAGGCAAGGTAAGTGTTAATCTAACTAATATCACGAAATTAGGAAGACATTTTTTGAAGAGCTTCTGTAAGAATTTGCAGATATTAAAGTAAAAATCATGGAGATTCTTGGTTAAATGTTTTTAAAATGTTAAACCCTATTAAAATCATTTAAAAATTCCTATGAAATGGTATCTATAGGTGATAAAATTAAACTTCTAAAAGTGCATAAAATAAATTTGGGTACTAAATGAATGTCAAGACAAGGAAGGAATAATGGTAGTTTAGAAACTGATTGATCATATTTTACTACTCAACAAAGAGTCATCTTAACTATGTTCAAGAGCGGCATTCGCATAAAATCCAGGAGGCAATGACGTCATTACCTTCAACTACCTACATGCCTACAAAAGCTGTCAGTAAGGCAGCCTTTCCCTGTGTCCATACCTAACTTGTCATGAAGCCACACTGCAAAGGCCTCTTCCTCAAATATGTAAGGAATGACAGCAACAAAAGTAAAAGGATTTAGAACTGTCTGAGAAATATGCCTTATGCAATATTGTTATATATTTTAATGGCAAAATATTATTTATTTATATTTAATTGATTTTTTGCCATGTTTATATGTGTATTAAATAAATCTCAAATATAGGAGGAAACACATGAGTACTGAATTCCTCCGGCATGTACAGCAAGTGCCTTATCCAGAAAGCTAGGAAAATTTGGTTTTTGTTTTATATTCACGTTTGGGTTGCTGGAGGCACACTAATGTGTGATATTTTAAAACTGATAGATCATTGTGTAAGTGGGATGCCATTTCAACAATCACTCATCACACTGACAAAGAACAAAAGATTCACCAGAAATTTCATGCTTGAATTTTATTCCTGTTTGACTCCGGAGAGTCTTTATCAATAAGAAATAGTTCACACCAGTAAATGGTGGCACATGCTGTTAATCCCAGCACTAGCATAACAGAGGCGACTAGATCTCTCAGTTCGAGGTCAGCCTTGTATACAGAGAAAGTTCCAAGACAGTCAGGGCTACAAAGAGAAACCCTGTTTCAAAAAAAAATTAAAAAAAAAAGACAGACAGAAAGAAAGAATTCTCAATATCAGGACTCATGATAGAAGTCAAACTCTAGCCACTATATGTTAACAGGCTTTGTGGGTGAGCACACCCTTTTAAACATGTGTACACAAAGAAGAAATACTCCAAACACATATGCTAATAAACATGTGTACACACATACACATGAAATAAGTGGCCTAGTTTTTTTTTCTTTTTAACAAAATATAGGTTCTGACAAAATTCGCTTTATAAAACCTGATACAGATAAAAATGAAATTAAGCAGTTGCAAAGATGGCTTTGTCTTCTGCAAAACTTTGATCAGATATCCTTATTACTAAAGGAAGTAAGCACAAATGGAATTAGTAATCATCTTAAAACTCATTGGTAGCCTACACTTGTTCATATTCCTTACTCATAAACACATGTTTTTCAAATATTAAACACACTTATAAACATTACAGACATGTGCACACTTGGTTACTTCAATAATATATATGATGCCGTGACAGTTGAAGAAACAGATCTGGGAAAGACAAGCATTTGTAAATGTATAAGAATTGGTTTAGGTAAGGTGAGATAAGTAGACAAAGTAAAATAAGAGTAAATGTCAAATAAAATCATTTCATCTAGAGATACACAGAAAACACAGCTGCTTTAAAATGATATTGAAGTGTTATACCATATTTCTTGGGTGAGACTAACTTTGACTTGGAACATAATGATTAAAATATCCTAGGTGCATGAACCCAAAAGGTTAACACAGACCAAGAATAATGGTCATGTTAAGGTCAAGAAAAACCTTTAAAAATAAAACATATTCAAAAGCGATTTTGTTTAAATTTATGAAGTAGAAGTTAAAAAAAGTTATATATATCCAGGTAGATGGTCCAACAAGTATAAACATTGGCACACAAATCTGATGACCTGAATTTGATAAGGATCCATATAAAAGTAGAAGGAGAGAACTAACTCCACAAAGTTAGCCTCTGTCTTCTGTCAGGTACTATCATGTGTTACCTTCCTCTCTCAACTCCATTATAATAAGTTTCTAAATGTAATTTAAAATTCTTAGAGTAAAAATGGCTATGTATAAAAAGACATCATATACATTTTAAAATTATCTTCCTGTGGATAAATAAACAAGTAAATACTCTTTACCAAAATAAAAATTCTAGGAATATAAAACTCGGCAAAATGTGATTTTAACAAAGTCAAAACTGCAATTATTTCAAGAAATACAAAGAAATAAATATCTGGCAATCGCTACCATATACAAACTGGAGCATGTTGTATATTGTCACATGAAACAAAGTTGCACTCCTCACATGACGTAATTTGGGAATTCCCTTCAAGTCCACAAAAAACCATACCACCTAATGAGGAAGTAACTATATTTGATCCTTTAGATAAATTTCGTAACTGTAATTGCTACACAAATGTTAATTCATGCTCTTTAAAAATGACGTGAATTACAAGGTAAAGCAATGTAAGAAAAATAACATACAGATGATTAGAATATAAATTTTATGTTTTGTACAAGTTTGTAAAGCAAAAACATGTAATATGCTTCTTTTAAATGTATATGTTGAATATTTGTATAATTTGACTTTATTCCAACACACTAGTCATTTCAAAATAATAAATAAAATTAACATACCTTATGTTTTAAAGTTCTCAAAATCTCACTCTAAAGACTTAAAGTTATAAATACACAGAATTTAATTTCAAGAAAGGTAACTGGTTTCAGTGAAATTCAAAAGATCTAAAATATCATTGGCAAAAAATAATATTCTATTTCAGTAATAAAGAAAATTCCAAATCTTTTGAAATGTTTGTAAAACAAGTAAAACCATTCCAGAATGTTTAAAAACAAAATTTATGTTGAGTTATATTGATGTTACCATACTTAAACAAAAAAGAAGCAGAAATCACAGGTTAATTTCAGAAATACATTTACATGTTTATAAATAAAATTAAAAGATTTTATAAAGAATATTATAACAAAGTAAAAACAGCAATGAAGATGGTCTGTGTCTAAGTTTTACATTGACTCTTCATAAGTGTAATCAGGCTTCATACATGAAGATATTCATATATATGTATATGAAACATCTGTATATGGAATCTGTAAAATACCTTAGAAGTCTTTTAACAAAGAAAATAGATTCGTGTCACTGAGTATGAAAGAGGAGAGAAGATTAATGCTGTGTTTCTGCTGAATGATCTTTCTGCTGTATGATTGGTTCTTTCACTTATGATGAAACAAAATCCTTCATAAAATGATATTGAATCCCATTTCACAAATCTCATAATAACATGGACCCGATGGGCTTTTTTTATTCCTGAATGTCACTGTCACTTAGGTAATCTACTTATATTAGTCAGAATGCCTTGAAAACAGGATTTTCTTTTACCTTTGTTTATTTCTATCTTTCAATATACATTTTGCTTCCTTGAGAGGCAATACTTTACTTCCAAAGATCAACTTTATATTTATATTTACCTGACTTTGAACACAAACCTCATTCTAATGAAATACTCTATCATTGTGGTAAGCAGGTGTTTTAGTTTTTTTCTATCATTTGTCATACATCACTTGCTTTAATACAGATGACTGAGGCTTTAGTATCCTTGTTTACATTAGGCTTTTGTAATCTCATCTGTGAAATTAAATATTCAGTTACTCTTTACATATTTTCTTATTTATAAGATCAATATTCTATAACAAAGGAAAAATGGGAACCCTTGGGAATGTGTAGTTCAGCATTTAAACTAAAGTAAGATTCAGGATTACATATATGTTTTTCCTTGTCTTTTACATGTCTTTTCATATAGCAGTTTCTATACACTCCTGTGTTTCAGTGTGTTTGGTTATAAATTTATTACTTCTCTTTCCTTATTAACTCCAAGTCTTTGGCTTCTTTTGTATGATTTTAGGGGTTATTATATGATGGGAGTTGTTAGTCCTATTGGTTGAATTCTGTGAATTATTTCATCAGTCTGGAGCACACTGCACAGTACAGTGACCAGTTAAGATTATTCTCAGGAGGGTTTTACACATAAACAAACACAGTTAGTGAACACATTTATTCAGTATATCTTTCATTCAGATCAAACCATGAGATTGACTTTAAATCTTGTTCTTTAATCCTAATTAAGAATTCGACTCTATATAGAAATTCATAACTTCAGCTTTCTTTGAAAATGTTAGAACAATTGCATTTAGGAATAAATTTACTAATTCAAAATTTTAGGGACTATAATTCAGTTTCATAAGAATCAGTTCTTAAATTACAAATAATCCATATTATATTTAAAATATTCATTTTACATAAATAATTATATTTAAGGATCTTTTTATTTTTACATTCTTTAATATTTTTCTATTTTGCTTTTGAAATGAAAAATATAAGGAATTGTGAGTTCATGTAACTAATCAAAGAAAGTAATGGGGCACTTACAAATTAGGCATTTTGTAAATACATTGATTATATGGTTTATATGGTTGCATCCAAGTGTTAACTCTGGTGTTCATAGTCAGTAGGTTCTCTTTTCCAAGTAAAACAGCCCAAATTACAAGTGTTGTCTTTCATCCTTTCTGGTCTGGTGTTTTCGAGATATTGACTTGTATTTTTTTGAAATAGGCAGTATTCCAAAATGAACGGAATTTTGTGAATCTACACATATTCTTCTTTTATTCTCACTTTCTTTTTCCACATTTGTAAAAATCATTTCCTTTTCTTTTCTCTTTTAAAACAGTTTCAAGAGGCAAAGAGAAGGGCTTAGCCAGGGTCTTCCCATGTCCTTTCTACAGCAGACATTTCCCTGGCTGCTCACTTAATAGATATTAGCAGTTCACTAATTAAACTACCTCTCCTGTCAGCCTGGAATTAGCAGCATCTTAAAAAAAAATAACAAGGGCTCTCTACTTGGCTGTGTGTGTGTGTGTGTGTGTGTGTGTGTATGCTGCTTATCTTAAACACACACACAGCTATTATCTCCAAACATGCTAGAAAATTAGAATTAAGTAAGCACTCAATTAAAATGTATTAAAGTATATCTTCAAAAAAGCAATCATTCAACTGACCATCATTTGTGAAGTAATGTTTTGATATAAATTTTGATAAATTCAAAAATCAAAAAATTCTCTCCATATTCAATATATAAACAAATGGACAGGGCATTTTGCTCATTTGTAAATATCTGAAGTTTCCTCTTTTGGTCATTATGATACAACACATCTTTAAACTTCAGTGTCTTTGAAGATATGTGACATATTCTCCTTTGTTACACTAATAAAAATGGAAGAATACAAACTAAAAATAGATATAGAAAACACAAAACTAGATAAATAGATATTCTGAAACAGGTTTGAAATTGTAAAATTCCAAATTCAATTCAGTTATTTCTTTCAGCATACATAGCTTCCTAATGTTCTCTTATTAGAATAAATATGAGATATTAATAGGTTTTAATTTTTATTTTCAATATTTGTATATTTAATAATATGGTTACTGATTCTTTTTTTTAAATGTGATTGGCTAGAAAACTTCACTGAGAATACTGCTTGATGTTTACTATCTATGCTTTATTTATTTCTGAAATCTGGTTGTGACCAAAATATGGAATAGGTTTGAACTCAGGTCTCCTGCTGATGCACTCTGATTTATATTCCCGGAAATATTTTCCTCTAGCTTCCTACTTTGCATATTGTTTTTGAGTAATAAAGATATGTCTAGACATTTAGATTTTGTAGACTTCTACACTGACCACTTTTCTTTATATTCAAATAAAAATCTAATGATCTCAATTTAGGAATGAAATAATTCAGCCTACCTTTACCATTCTTCTCTATATGATTATTTTTATACTCATAAAACCTAGAATATTTCCTTTCAGTTTTGAACATTGAAGATTTACTATAAGAAATTTATTTTTATAATACATGATTCATCACCAACATTTTGCAAATTTTTGCTTTGTATTTGATCATGAAATTCATTGACATTTATTTCATTTTTTCTCCAATGATATTGCACATAAAAATCTTATGTTACTTGTTTTGGGTATTATTTTAATTTAACCTGGCTCATTTATGATGGACTAACATAGGCAGCTTCTAACAGCTTGCAGAGCTAGCTAATTGACTTTTAGAAGTGTTCATATTAGTATTTCTCCACATCCTTGCATCTGTTGACAGTGCTTCATCCCTGATTGCATTTGTCCTCAGCTACTATACAAGAAAATAAAGAAAATCCCTGTGTTTACTTCTTACTGCATGGTTGCACTAAAGCATAATTGAACAAGTCATATTTCTGGTGGAATCAAATTTGTATTATTAACATCATGGAAATTATAACTGTTTATGAAAGGTGAAATCTCAAAACTATGCAATAGAAATGATGAAAGAATTTTACTTTAGATTTAATATCAGAATGATTTGGGGCTTAATTTTTGATTTAAAAAATTCAGTGAACTCTTTGCCTTAACACATTGACCTATTATTTCTAGTTCATTTCTAAATTTTATATTCCATTTATTGCAGAAAAAGTCATAATTGCTTTTAAGGCTAAAACAACAAACACACTAATAAGAATAATTAAATATATGGAATGACAAAATTGGTTTCAGTATAGTGAATAGCTTTATTTTCATTGCAAATTGTGTACTAGTCAAACTTTAAACATACACTGTCAGATTTTCATGTAGTGCATACTGTGTGAGCATTTTTTAGTGTGGTAAATACTGTGTGAGCATATTTTGTACAGTGTGTACTATGTTTATTTGTGCATAGTGCATGCTGTGTGAGCATATTTTTGTATGGTACATATTATGTGAGCATATTTTTTGATAAAAGTGTTCTTGAGGAATCTTGTCCTGAGAAACCTAAGTTAATCCCATCAACTAATAAAACTCAATGGCAGAAAAATAGAATAAAAATCTTATTTATATATAACGGAGTTTTATTGAGTCAAAACTATCACACCATATTTGAAGTGTACATTTTGAGAAGGTTTTTACCTGCATAGCCACTCTCCCAGTGAAGCAGTAGTGCCATGGATTCATGGTCCTCCTCTTGCTGAAGAGTTTCTTGAAGGTTTGGGTAATTGCTCTACTATTTTTTCTCCAACCCCAGAACCCACAGCTCTGCTCTCTTTTTCCTATACCACATTTTGAGTTTTTAATGCTTTCCTACTAATGTAATACTACAGAATATACTTTCTGTTTATTCTGTTGATTTTTCCTCTCAAAAATTTAGACTAACACCCATTGCTTATTCTTGTCGTACATTCAATAGCTTATTAACTTTTCTCACTGTACAATGTTTGACACATAAATGTTGCAAATTTTTATCCACTCATAAATTCACAAATTTTGGTATGAAAATCTCCTCCTCCTTTACTTCTAGCGACACACACACTAAATCCAAAAATATGGTAATAAAGTGATTTGATAGAAACAATGAATTCTAATCAGTAGGAAAACAAAACAAAATGAAACAAAGAAAAATCCATCCTATATTCCTGTTTTGTGACAGAGAGGAAAGAGGCTATAGTGGTTACATTTCAGAAAAGCTTAAAACACCACTGGGATTTCTCTCTGGAACCTGAGAATGGTGACTTGAGAAGGCTCTGTCTGATGTCAAAAGTTCTTTATTCTTGCTACTAATTTAGCTAAGATCTGGTAGTGTATGACTCATGAAGTCTTCAAGGGAAAACTTTTTCTATCTTATTTGCACCCTTCTCTGTGATAGAGAATGCTCTTTTCAAATTCACAAAAATCTGTCAGTCCCAGGTATACCTTAGGCAGAACTGATGTTCACGTACCTGTTATCATCTCTATCAACATATTCTAAATATGGTCACCAGAAAATTGGTCTTAGTGGATTTCGTATTAAGGATTTAATGATAAAATTTTAATGTATTTTTAAATCTTTTGTTTGTGTGTTGACATGTATCTATGTCTACCATAAGTATGTTGGAACATGTGAAGGTGAGGAGAGGGTATTCAACCCCCATAAGCTGGAGTTACAGGTAGTTGGGAGCTACCATGTGAGTGCTGGAAATTGAATCTTACTTAGTCTTCTGACTGAGCAGTAAAGGCTCTTAGCTCAGTCCAGATGCTGAAGAATTTTACATAAAATACACAGGACAGAACAGACTACTCAGTTAAACAAATTATGGATTTTGATATTAAATATGAGACTCACATAAATCAGGATCATTATCTTTCTTGAAAAGCAATTATGGGAATATTAACTAGGGTGGCATCGATGAGACCAATATTTTGACTTAGCTTGTACAGATTACAAGAAAAGTAACAGCAGAGCAATCAAAAAATGATAATTGTTGGTAAGATCAAATCACAACTAAGTAAATGAAAAATACTAAAATGATACTTAAAATTCTCATTATATTGGTTCATAATAAAAATAAGATGGTGTTGTCTTAGTTTAGGCTTCTATTGCTTTGAAGAGACACCATGACCATGGCAACACTTATTTAAGAAAACATTTAATTGTTTCCAGTTTAGCAGTTTGAGAGGCTTAGTCCATTATCAGCCTAGTGGAGAATATGGTGGTATGCAGGCAGATGTGCGGGGAGGTAGCTAATCTTTTTCCTGTATTCTTCCTTCAAATTTCTGTATATCTAAGGCTCTATTAACATAAAAATAGAAAAGATTCCTTTTAAATGTCAGATATTTTGAAATTGTAACTTGTATACCAACAGGACATTAAAATGTTCACATAGGTAGTAGAATATTTGCTAGCACGTATAAAGCCCTGGCATTCATCGTAAGCAAACAAATGAAAAACAACTAAATAAACAAATATTTTCCAAATCTTTTCAAGGTTTAAAGGTACTTAAACATATATTTGTTTCATTCAGGCCTCTATTTAAAACACCTGTTAATGAGGACAGAGCTGATTTTGTTATTCTAGGAAGAATCCTGTCTTTTTCATTTTTATATGCTAACCCTGGAGATTCTGTAATAAGCATAATTTATTACATAATGTAATAAATATTGTTAATTGAATTTAACTTCAGAAGTCTTTCCTGGGATAAAATAACACGTATAGTGACATTTATGTCCATCTTTGCATACGTGTGATTTAACATCGCATAATGCTGTGGCTTTATTTGAGATGTGTTTTTCCTATAGGATGAAACTAAATGTCTGAGGTTTTATTAATAAGCAAGAGAACAAAAGCTTAAACATTTTACTATAGCCTACCACTGTGAATTTCATCTCAAGGAATCAATTGAAGATTCTTGTGGAAGTTACATTTTTTTCCTCACTAATACAATAAGATAATCACAATGAATATTAAAAGCTACATTAAACAGTATTGATTCTACTGAGGGCCCTGAGCAGCATACAGGTTAAATCTTGCTTTATAGAAAGGCTAGTATTGTTATACGTGTGATGATGTGTAATTGTCTAATGATTTACCAATAATGTATATGACTGTAGACACCCTAATAATAAAGTATTTGTTGACTGTTATCATAAATCCAGGATAGAGGATACAGTCATAGACATATCAGGTGCTCAATATATACTCTAGTAAGTCAGTAAAGTTTCCAGCAGGTGTCACCTTGCATTCAGGGTTCAGTTATTTCCTTGCAGCCTCAGTTTACCTCTCAATCAACTAAATCTTCGGGTCTACTTGTTTATTATGATTTCCTATTGAATAGATTGTATCATTCTAGATTTTACTTTTTGTTGTATTGCGTGGAATAGATTATTTAGATAGTTTTAAATGATGATTGAAATTTTGTTAAGTATTTACTTATTAAACATTTTATATTAATTATTTTCTATTTATAGCTTTATAAGCATAGTATTACAAATAAGAGATGTTATCCAATAACTTGTCTCATGAGAAATTTTGTTTTTTCTTACGATGTCACAATATTTAGCATTCCAAAGAAAATTGTTGCACATGTAAAATTGGATCCTTATTTCTAGAGTTATCTCTTTATTGATTGGTACAACTGTAGCAATTCCTCCCCTTTTCTTTTTTAGCAGACCCACCTAAATTTTATTTCAAGAAATAACAGCACAAAATTGTGTTACCCTCATTATTGAACCTTAATCATTATTTTTAAAACAAAAATAGGACAAATATATGATTCAATATACAAGCGTATTTTGAAAGTTAATTTATAAAAGGGTACAATAATGACTTCATTAAAAGAGATATGGAGAAAATGCACAAATATTATTTTCACCATTCATGAATAGTAATAAGTTACAAATAGTTTTAGAGAAAAATATCAACAAAATAATATTGAAACCAATTAACAAGTAACTATATAACTAGTTCGCTTTAATGTGAAGAGGAAAAATTCCTTACAATGTATCATCTTTCTTCATTTCTAATGCTGTCTAAAGGTACAGAATTGAAAAACTTCTCAAACATTGTGGAAAAAATAATGGCCTTGAAAATCTTTGAAAGACGAGATAATGATATTAGATTAAGACTCCACAACTTTACAAAAGGATGTAGATCCTGTGCCACTTAATGCCTAAATTAAATTTAGGTTATCTTGTAAGTGCAAGGGAATATTATTGGATGTTTATAATCATCACCTATGATTCATTTGTTAAAAGCATCATTAGCACGTTGAAAATGATTGATTTGGAGGAAAGAGAAAAAAGAAAACAGAGTAGCAGAGGGCATCATTGATAGTCTATTCCGGGTATAAGGAGACTGACAATACAATGGTAGATTCATTGTAGTCAATGCAGAAGTAGATACAGAGATTAGATTAAATGCAAGATTAGTTTAAATGACTTCTGCAATTCCACCAGAACACTGTTCCCACAGGTTCTGCTATTAAAAGGTATGCCAATTAAGACTGGAAAAGATGGCTCAATGGCTAAAGGAATGTGCTACTTTTCGGAAGGGAGGCAGGGGGAGAGGGTTGCACTCATGCAGGGTGGCCTGCAGCAACTGCTGCACCTAAATCTTCAAAGTGATCTGATGTCTCTGGCCTCATTGGACATCTGAACACATGTCCACACACTCACACCCAGGCGTACCTGTATACACACACTTCAAAATAATGGAAAATAATTTTTGGAAGTTGATGAGTAGGCAAAATAACATTTTAACAAGTTTATTATTCTTACTTCCTATTTTAATAAATTAAATTTTATTATTTATTCCTGATTTAAAATTACAAATGCATCATACACTGTTTATAAATTAATTAGCATAACACTGTGTTTTGTAGCAACAAAGTATATGATGTGTTCATCTAATGGATTCTTAGCAATGCTTCAGTTTCTTGAAGTGAGGTCACTCTTTTTTTGTCCTCCTGGCAAATGCAGGCATTTTTAAAGATGGATTAAACTGGACTTCAACTGAGAAACCCTAAAAAAGATTAATTGTCTATTCCTACGGAGGTGGAAACTTTAATTCACTCTCACCTGCTACAATGGGCAGTACAACTGCAAGCTAAAGCAGATAATTCTTATTTCAAGAGTGGTAAGCTGATGCCACAGGCTCCTTCATGGTAAAATTGTAGACACTTAGTAAAAGTAGACTGCTAGAAGCTGTATGTTTCTGACAAATGGAAAAGAAAACTCAATAATTATAATGGCCTTTTACTTTTGTGTGTATGCAGAATATGGAGTTTTAGCCATTTTCAGTGGTCCAGAGGAGTGCAGTGAATTTTCCAATTGTGGCTGTCAGGTGCACATTATATTTCTTAAAATATGTTAGTCTGAAAATAGAAGGAGTGTAACTGTAAACACCAACTGGAAATTCTGTCACTTTCAATTACAATAGAATACTGCCATCTCTGTTTTTCAGATGAGAGCAAAGATCAGTGAGTCACACTCTGACTTCTGAATGAGATTAGTAAAAAGGTCTACATCACAGGTTCTACTCGTTTCCTTAGAATTTTGTGGGATTTCTAAACTTGCCTTTGGTAGTTTTGATTTTTATATCGTGCCAATCTTAACTTTTCTGTGTATATATGTATGTGCTCTGTCATTGTGTTCTCCAGTTATCGTCTTCTGAACCGCATTCCCTACTTACTATTTGACGCTAAAAATGAATGTATTTATGAAAGGTGCATGTGTTTATGAAAAAGTCATAGTATTCCCTTTTTCAGTTATCAAAAGAATATAGATAAGCTTGGGAAGATTTTAGAAAATCTCCACAACACTGCATGCTCACAATTTATTGTGTACTATGGCAACATATGAGCAATGATAGTACAGAGAGAAACACACAACGTTGTGCGGTTTATTGGAGAGTTCTCCAGGATGTGTGTATTTATTATTTCTTTCTATTGTTTTTTGACAGAAAATGAAGCCATTTTTCAGGTTAGTGAAATATTGAAGTAATTATTGAAAATAACATTCATAGATGTAAATTCTATATAAACTTTTACCTTTAAACTTAGGTTTAAATATTTAATGGCAATCTATAATAACAGAAAATCAATTGTTTTTAGAACAATCAATTAAGCAACACCAATTATGGCCTGTCTTTCAGGTTGAGGCAATAATTATTCACATTTCCTCAATTTTTTTTATTTGAAATAATATCTCAATAAAGAAATGTAATGTATTTTCATATATGTGCCTCATAACAGTAAATTGCAGACTTAATTAGTCACATTTCACTATTTACCCATTTCTCAGAGAGTTTCTAGAAATTACCATATTATCCAGTAATTCGATGAGTCATTATATATCATAAATAATTTTGGAGGGGTATAAAAGTTCTGTGAAGTATCATTTTTATCGTATATGTTTAAGTCATTCACACTCTTGATAACTCAATTTCTTTTAATTATTCAGTAGAATTGAACTAATGTAATATGTCCAATGGGAAGAAAAACAGTTGAATTTCTTGTATCATAAAGCTACAGCACAGTGTTTTTTTTCCTTGTTGTTGGTAATGGGTTTTTTGGTTTTGTTTGCTTGTGTTTTTGGTCAATACTTTAACATTTTACATTAATAAAATGTGAAATATCATTGCTCCTTTGGAATTTTATGATCTTCAAACATCACTAGAACTGTAAGTTGTCCCTACGTAAGTGCTGAAAATGCAAAATTTTGCTGATAAAAAATCTCATAAAACACTCAAATGTATTTTAGCAGTACAGTTTAGCCACACAGTTCTGGCATTTCACTGTGCCTGTGAGTTGCCTCACTGCACAAGTGACCTTTTAACCTTTATCTCTGGCCTAAGCACACTTAACCCTAACACAAATCTTACCTCATTTCTAAGAAATATGAGCCCTGCTGTCCCAACATTCTTGGACTGAAGTCGTTTATTTCCTCGCTTTTTGCAGGTTCCACTTGACGTTAACATGGGTCCTGGAAGTAGAGGTCAACTTGTTTCCCTAAGTACTAGCTGAGAAAGCAGTCACCTTTGTGCTGGGTTGATTATGTGATTTAACTATGGCATTGAACACTTTTGCTATCTCAGCCATGCCATGCCCCAAGTTATCAAACATAATTCCTGACAAAATGGCTAAAGTATAACACAGCTTTTATTTTAAATAAGTAATTAATTTAGAGGTGAGCTCTCTAGTCTGGCTTGAATATATTCTGTTCTTGCCTCACTGTCTTCAATGCTGATATTACAGATATATATGACCTCACTTGGTCTGAACAACTGTAGGGGCTTGGGAATATTTTCTTTCTGTAATTTAGCTAACCTTGATAAAAGAGAACTGTGAAGTAATTTTCTATGTTGAATAATAATGAATTAATTTATTATGATGCAAAAGTGAAAATATGCTGGAGTGAACTCAGTTTTCATTAGGAATTTTCATAACACTACACACTATAGGGCGTTTCTCATGGAAAAAGATGTCTACAGTCAAATGCAGCAAGAAGTGTATTATAATTAGAATTTCCTGACTCAGCAGGAAAAAAAGCTGTGCCATTTAAAACGCAGCTTCCTGGGCCCTTGAAGTTTCCTTGAAGATTCTAACCCATGTCCATCTTGGGTCTGCCTGACTCGGCTTTTTTTCTCC
>LOJH01031061.1:0-10530 GCA_001685095.1 Ellobius talpinus | reverse complement strand
CCATACAAGCACATGTGTAAAATTTAAATTAAAAAATAGTCTTTAAAAAAAGTATTACCTTAAACTGAGCATGCTCAGGAATGGGCCCCAGCTACATGTTGAATACGCTCAGTGCCCACAGAATAAGATCCCCAGTTGCCTCTACTGAAGGACGGCATTGCTTTGATTGACTCCCGGTCTCTAGACATGCTGCAGGTAGCAAATCTGTCTTTATCTTTCTATCTTGGCCACGCCTTTTTTTTGGCTTAGCACTCCCCAAGATACAATTCCATTGTGTTCCATTCCATAAATAAACCTTGTTGGGATCCCAGGAAGCAGGCCCAGCTTGGGAAAATGACAATGTGAACATTGTAATGTCAGACCACTAACACAGCCTCAGTGGCAAGGATGCAGCAAGCAGAGTAGGTCCTGGGTCCTTCTGGAGGACTTTTACCCCCCCCCGTCACACACACACACCACTCCTGAGTTGGAGTTGTTGCCTGGCAGGAACATGGGCTCAGTATGGACAAAATTCTAATTTTTCAGAAGAATGCAGGAGTCTCATTTTTATGTCTTAACTCAGTCTTAAAAACACTGCCCTGGCCAACTTTGTGCTGACCAAACCAAACACAGATGTATACTTGAGCCAGATGTGACCTTCTGAGAGCCCCTTCTAAGACAAAAGGCAGAGAAGTCCCTGAAGCACAGCATGAGAAATCCCAAGCATGGTCCTTTTTAGAGAGGAAAAGTAGCCACTGAAAGCCCCCACTCACCCACCTTGATTCTCATTCAGAAAAGGGAAGTCACACTTATGGAAAACGCAGCTTGGTGAGCAGCATGTCCTGATTGTAGCTCCCTGGCACACTGTCCTGACAGTGCCCGGACTACTACTTCCAGATGAGGTGTCTGGAACAAGGAGTGGTTCAGTAACCATCAGTGACACAGCTATGACATGGCACTGTTTCTTGTTAATTCCTAAGGGCTTCCTGCAATGTTTCCCAAGTCCTGACCAGCTCCCTCTGCTTACTCAAGGCTCCTGTTTGCTCCTGTCTCCAGCTTCTGCCGTGAGAGTTAGTCTGTCTCCCGTGGGTTTGCTGGCTCCTCTGATGGCCCCACCCTCCAGATCCCTTCTCACTGCTTGCTCGTAGCTCGGTCTATCATTTTCTCATTCCAAGATTCTCAAGGAAGGAACCTGAGTCAGGTTTGTTTGGGTGGACCATAGGTCAGATGCTGCTCCAAGCATCAGCTAGACTCTCCTTTGGTTGTCCTATGCAGTCCTTGCCTCAAGGTCAATCAGTGGAAGTGAATGCCAACTCACAGCGTGAGCAAGGCTCTCTGGATACCTGAACTTGGACTTGCCATTTCCCTCATATAGTGTCCTGTACATCTGCCCACCCTCTTGTGGCCTAGTTGGAGAAAGCCTGGTTTTTCTGAACAAAGAACTCCGAGTGAAGCCTCCACAGATGCCCTGAGAGCAGGACACAGCAGAAACACCAGCATGTGGTTATTGTTTTTCATGGTCCCAGGGAGAAAAGAAACCAAGATGCATATCAGGTGACCACCCAGACCCTTAGCAATCTCTTCCCATGGAGTGGACTCACTCAACCGAGCATCAGTTGGACAAACAGCCTTTCCCTTCCCCATAGAAGAGATGTTCTGGGAACAACAGCCATTGCTTTGACTTCTCCTCCACAGAGAATCTCAGGGCCAGCCAAGGGTGGGAAACCAGGCCTGTGACAGGTCAAAGGGCTTATTTCCCTGAGACAGGGTTAATCACAAGTCCTCTTCAGAAATGTCCTTTCTGGGAACAAAGGCTGCCTTTAGGGCAGCTTTATCGCTTGCACTGAGACATGGACAACGCAAGTCCATGTACATTGGTAAAGTGTAAAATTGGGTGTATTGATCTATATATCATCTGTAACCCATCGCTGCACGGAGATAATGACTACATCTATCACCCCAAGTTTCCCCATGATCATTTATAACACCTCCCCTATCCTTCCCACACCCCATTCTCATCTCCTGGCAAACTGATCATTCTGTCATCACACTTTACATTTTCTAATGGTTTTTTCCTCACCTTTTCCAGTATTTTATAATACTATAGCATCTACTCAGTTCTCTCTGGCATCTCATCAACATAAATATGTTTCTTTGATATTTTCCTTTTTTATTTGCACTTTTAATTTTTGCAGAATTTCATACATGAGAACTATATATATATATATATATATAATTTCACCCCTCCCCTTCCCCTCCAACTCTTCTGATGTCCCCCCACTTCTTCTCAAACTCAAGACCTCCTTGTAATTATTGTGGCATGTGTGCATACACTGAGAATGTATAACTGAGTCCATTTAGTGTTATTTATATATACCTGTGTCTAGTTAGGGCAGACCATATGGGCTTGGGTAACCTAATTCAGAGGGCTGATCCCTGAAGAAGGCTGAATTTTCCTCTCTCAGTAGCCATTGGTAGCCTATAGCTCTTCATCTAGGGGTAGGACCTTATGAAATTTTCTCCATCCACATCGTCATGTCAATTAGTGTTGTCATTATGCAGGTCTTGTTTAAGTGGCCACATGGCTGAAGTTTCATGGGTGCAACTTTCACATCATATATAGAAGACACCTATCTTACTGCAGGAGTCCCGGTCCCCTGGCCCTTAACAGTCTTTCCACACACATCCCTTCAGCAATGCTCCCTATGCAGATTGCATTGCAGATGTACCAGTTGGGGTTGGAGACCCCACAATCACTTATTCTCTGCATTTAAGCAGTGCTTTTAACTTTAAAAATGGTTATATTTCTTTGTGTGTAGAGATGACAGGACAATTTCTAGGAGTATGCTTGCTTCCTGCCTCTCTCCTTCCACCGTGTGAGTTCCAGAAATCAAACCCAGGTTCTCAGCCTCAGTAGTAGTTTTCCTTACTCACTGAACCATCTCATTGGCTTTCATACAAGTTTTTGTACTTGTACATATATGTATTACTTTAAAATGAAATGACATTGGGTAGGCACCATGGTTTTAATGTGTCCCTAAAAATTCAGGCCCTGGAAACTGACTCCCTAAGTTTATGTTACTGGTATCTAGAGGATGAATGTTTGGGAGATGTTTGGGTTGAGATGAGGTCATAAGTATGGGACCATCATGATGCTACTAGTAGCTTTATAAGAGACAAAATCCATCTGACCTAGCAAACCACTCACTGTGTGATGCCTTTTTCCATTTTACAACATAACAGAAAAGCTCTCTTACATAGTAATAGTATTCCAGCACCATGCTCCAAGAATTCTTAGCCTTTGAGACCATAAGTCAAATAAACCTCTCTTCTGTATAAAGTACTCAATCTCAGGTATTGTATTATAGCAGTGTAAAATAGACTAAGAAGATAAACCTGTGTTGATCATCAAAGTTCTGACATAACTTTCATATGAGCCTCAGAATATCTATGTTGCACATATTTAAAGATTCACCCAGACCACATGTGAACCAATGATGTGCACACTCACTCGCAAGGAGACCAAATCAGCTGCAGTTGGCTTCATACCAGTCCAAGAAAGCATGTGCCAAAAGCTACCAGAAAGAGGAAAACCCATTGCATGAACCTGATTATTAAAATGTCAATGCACAAACTCCCAGTAACATGAATTCTTTAGAAATGGATCAGAGAGAACTATGTAGTCTGTCTTTAAATAATGACAGCATCTCACTGGTCTTGCATAGAACAATGGTCAATACCGTAACCTTCCCACAAAGCAAAGGAGGGCAGAAGCTCTTCAAAGGTGGCCCCACTGACATTGAAACATGGCTGAAAGGTACGTTCTCCCAAGGCCAGACCAACTGAGCCAAAACTGAGGTTCCCATCATACAGACTCGAACTATGCCTCTGGAAAATTCTGCTACATGATCTGGCCCAAGAACCACCTTGAATATCTTTCATGCCCTTCAACTTTCCTGGCTTGAATCCATCAAAGGATACACTATGTCAGGAACAACATCTCACTATTGCCAGGTTCCATGCACAGAGCTGTAGGAATCACCCTCTCAGAGCCTTGAGACCTGCATTAAGCTGTCCTTCCAGAATGAAATCACCATGAGTAGTGCCCACATACTCACTTCTCTCCCCTAAAGCTCCAAACTACTAAAAAGGCTATATATTTTTCTAAGATATATACATATATGTATGTATGTATATATATTAAGTATATATACTAAGATATACACATATCTTAGAAAATCATCAGCTTTAAAATCCAAACAGAATGACCCGTTCAGCTTCATGTGGCCTCACCTTGAC
Source organism: Ellobius talpinus (assembly GCA_001685095.1). Lineage (NCBI taxonomy): Eukaryota > Metazoa > Chordata > Mammalia > Rodentia > Cricetidae > Ellobius > Ellobius talpinus. The sequence goes on along the minus strand of LOJH01031061.1, from coordinate 6,252 downwards.
ATAACAGAGAATAAGCACAGCTAAGAAAATGAAAGGACAAAGGTTTTAGGTGTTACACTCCAACACTTTTTACTGTCCCAGAACCCAGCAAATGTAGACATCTGCACGAAATCAATTGAACTTGAATAGGAAGAATTTGAGTAAAAATATTGTCTATTTTTTCCTTTAATCTTCAGTTTAAGCATGACTGCCACTCAACATTATAAACCAGAAGTCTTGATCTTGTCTGGGTTTCCTGCATGCTTAAAATTTGCCCCAGCCTCTGAAGATCCTCTCCAGCTTCTGGCTAAGGAAAACTTTGCCTTTCACTTTGAATTTGCCAGCCAGGAAAGCCTTCCGTGGGTTCATCTTACCCACAACTAACTCCATGAATACGGAGTCAGGAATGATGAAGACAGTGTCTGCTGGAAGCCGGGCAGATCCCAGGTACGTGTCCCCAGAACCATTCTTGAGGTCAATGGTCCACTGAAGAACGGTCTTCCCATCTTTGGTGATGTCCAGCTGAAAGATGGCGTTCACTTTCTTTACCAGTTGGGCTCCTACTTCTTTGATGTGATGGCTAATGTCCTCAAACACAGAGAAGCCCTGAAAGTCTGACAGTTCTAGAGGGTGTGGCAATGCTGGCTGTGTGGCCGACCCCAGAGCCAGAGAATGGCAAGTCTGGGGCCTATCTCCTGCTTTGATCTTGGCTTGAGGATCAGTTCTCTTCCACATCTTACTGTGATCCTCTTTACCTTGCCATCTGGCCTATGAGTGGCTGTGGCCAGATTAATGCCTGAAGGTCAGATTGTGACATCAAAGGCAAGGCTCCAGCAGGGTCTGAGGCTGGTGTGTGTGCTGCAATCTTATTGGCCAAACAAGTCCTAAAATATGACATAGAGTGGGGGTTCAGAAAAGTAATTGTGAGGCAGAAATATACCACATCCTCCTCCCACGCACACTACCACCACCACCACACCTGACCAATTGGCACTTCTGGGGCCATGAGGCCAAAGGTCTCAACTCTGGTGGGGATCAGGATACCTGGCCCCAGACTGATCTCTAGTGACATGAACAACTGTATCTTTCCAAAGCAGTCTTCTCCCATGTTTCAACCCTGATTGAGAAAACAGTTATTTTGATTTCTTTAAAAGTACATAATTCTGTCTTAAATGTTACCATAGAACCTTCATCCAGCAACTGATGGAAACAGAGGCAGAGACCCACATTGGAGCACTGGGCTGAGCTCCGAAAGTCCAGTTGAAGAGTGGGAGGAGTGAGAATATGAGCAAGGAAGTTAAGACCATGATGGGTTCACCCACTGAAACAGTTTACCTGAGCTAATGGGAACTCACCAACTACAGCCGGACTGGGAAGAAACCAGCATAGGTTCAAACTACTCCTTCTTAATGTGGTTGACAGTTGTATGGCTGGAGCAGACTGTAGGGCTACTGGCAGTGGCACCAGGATTTATCCCTACTGCATGTACTGGTTTTTTGGGAACCCATTCTCTTTGTATGATACTTTGCTCAGCCTAGATATAGAACGGAGGGCCTTGGGTGTTCCTCAGAGCAATGTGCCTTACCCTCTCTGAGGAGTGGATGGGGGGTGGAGGTGGGAGAGTGGGGAAAGGTGGAGGGAATTGGAAGAGGGAAGGGAGTGGGAGCTGGGATTGGTGTGTAAAATGAGAAAAGATTGTTTTCTTTTTAAAAAATAAAATAAAGTAACACAAAAATTCAAACTCTTAAAAAAAGTACATAATTCCTAAGTCACAAATGCTGGTGGTAGATTTGGTTTTATCAGGTCACTAGTAGAGGGGAAAATAGAAGAAAAAAAACAAGGGAGAAGCAAAGATATCCCTGAGATGCTCCCTGTACTCTGGCAGGACAATAAAGAGATAAGGAATTGAACAAATGACAGAGAAAGAAGCAGCTCCTCCCCACAGCAGAAATCCAATTATCAAGCCTCAAAAAAGTGATGAGAATAAAGAATACATCAAATGACTACTTGGCACCATCATGCAGGTGCAAGTGTGGGCAAAGAGGAATGGACAAACAGGACATTTGAAACATCTCACATTGCTATTTACATGTACTATTTACAAAGAGAAAAAACAACAATAAAAAAACAGGGCATAGGGAGATGGCTTCATCAGTCAAACCACTTGCTGAGAAAGCATTGGGCCTGAATTTAACTCTCCAACACGTAAGACGTAATCAAAACATAAGCTTCATATGTCTGTAGCCCCATCATTGCAGGGCAGAGACAGGCAGGTCCCAAGTACTCAGTGACCAGCCAGCCTAGCTGAAGTAGTAAGATTTCGGATCAGTGAGAAAACTTGCCTCAAGACAATCAGGTGGAGAATAATAAAGATACCCAGTGTCATCCTGTTAGTTCTGCATGTGCTCACAAGTGCTGCACCTTCACACTCATGTGCATCACACACACACACACACACACACNACCACCACCACCACCACCACCACCCAGCAACTCTAACAGAAATAATTTTAACCGAGTAGTCAAAGTCCAGAAAAAAAGACCTCACATCATGTACATCTGATCTGTTGCCCTGGGGAGGACACAAGATCACCCATGTATTAAAAGTGCATAACCAAAAAAATATATACACTCAACATGGGAAAACATTAGATCTCAAGCAAAAGACACTTTGTGGGATAACTGGCAGGTACTTCTCCAATGTGTCAAGGTCATGATCGCAAGACTGAAGAATTGTTACAGCTTTCAAAGTACTAGGGAAATATACAACCAAAATCAATATGAAATCCTGGGCCAAAATCTGGACTCTGGATCAAAATATGGGTATTAGTGGGCCAATAGGCAAAACTCGCATATTGGTTCAAGTTTAATTAGCAACGTCAAGAAGTCCTCAATGTTAATTTCTTAGATTGGATCCTCACGCTGTAGTTTTATGAGATGCTAACATTGGAGGAAGCTGGATATGGGATTACTTTGCATAGGATTTAGAGTCAGTTTACCTCGGTTCAAACCTGGCCACACTACTTACTAGATGGCTTACCTTCCTATTTACTGATTCCCACCAGGTTTCTTATCCGTTAAACTGGGATAAAAGGGTACCTATCTCAGAGGCTGTAATGAAAATTAAATGTGCTAAAGCATGTGGAATGTTTAGAATTCATCGCCAAGGCTCAGTGCAGCGACTGTGGTAACATATCCCATTTCTTAGGCTATCAAAGCTATGGCATTTTATTATAATAGCCCAAGAAAGCAAACACATGCCACATTCACATCTTGCTTGGTGGGGGGTGGGGAGTTGATTCGTTTGCTTTAGCTAGTCTAATAGGTATGTAGCCCACATATCTTTTAATTCTAAGGCAGACAACTGTGAGAGGAAGTCTATTCAGAGGCATGGGGAATAGCTTTTCTTTGCTATATACGGCTTTAGGGAATGACATGATTGCATGTCGTAGATGGGCAGAATTCTCCCACTCTGTAGAAAGAATGTGTCAGGGCATATTATCAGTCTCAACTTTGCACATTGCTAAAAGAGTCATTCATCCACAGCCTTGCAATGTCTTTTACTGGGGGTGGGGGGCACAATCCCACCACTTTGGAGCTGAACATGGCCATGAGACCTGCTGTGGGTAGTGGGACATTTGTGGCATTGAATGAACAGAGGCTTGAAACATGTCGGGGTAAATGTCAGGGTAACTGGGTTTGTACCCTTACGACAACCTTACGTTTTTCTCGTGACCATTAGAATGGTACTTCCTGGGCAACTGTGAGTACAGGGAAGAGATACATGGAACTGGCCTAGCCCGAATCCAACAGAGCCCAGCTTTGATTCACCAAACAATAATTTCCCCGTTTGCCTGTGGAATAAATTTGAGTCCTTTGAAGTCTCTGAGCTTTGGGGTTGTTTGTTATTTGGCATTACTGAGGTTCTAACTGACCTGTGTGCTTAAAACATAATCTGAAGCTGCCAACATGCCTTGGGGCCAGGATCTTCAGCCTGGAAACAGACACGTCTTGGGCAATGGCAGCCTGCGGTCTTTCTGCATGAGAGATATGCATATCCAGAGCTGGAACTTGCCTGAGACAATAAAAAGGTCTTCACCTGAGCCAGGCAACAAACCTAGGTGTTTCTGTTTACACAGCTGCTCTGGGAAATGTGATTTGCTGACCAGCGGCAGTGGCATCTCTGGGAGCTGCTCAGAAATACAAAATCTCCGGCCCCATCTGAGATCTGCTACAGCAATGTCTATTTTAACAAGATCCCTAAAGATTCCACAGCTTGTTAAAACTTGGCACAGGAGGCTCCATATGCCCACTCACACACCTGCTACAACCTCACTGGTTTGAAAATAATAGCAATTTCATAATGTGTCCTGGGGTTAATGCTTACAAATAGCAAACACACAGTTAGGGAATAATGTAATATAAACTAAGAAAGCATTTAATTTCAACATTTGTCAGTAGGGTTTGTATTTTTTTTGTTCTTTTAGTGTACCAGGAATTGAACCCAGGGCCACACACAAGTACCCTACCAATAAGCTATGTCCCCAGCCTTCTTTTTCAACTTTATGCTTTAACTTACTCTGTAGCCTGGGTAGGTCTTGAATTTCAATCCCCCTGCCTCAGACTTCTCAGACTGTTTTTTCTTTAAGACAGTTTTAGGCTTCATATAGTATAGAAAGTTCTCAAATATCCCCTCTTCCTCTTAACACAAGTTCCTGCTATTTATACCTTGCATTAATGTGGTGCGTTTGTCACAATGACTGAACCAATTTTCATATACTAATATTAATTAAGATTCATAATTCAGAGTATATTTCTCTCAGTTTCATACATTCCATGGGATTTTACCAAATGCATAATGCCCTGTACTCTCCCTTGCAGGGCCATGCAGGATACTGTCACTACCCCTTATCGATCCACCCCTCACCATAACCTATGAGTACCCCTTATCTTTCTACTATCAATAGTTTTGCCCCTTCTAGAATCTCATATAGTTGTAAACATACAGTAGGAAGTCTTTCAGACTGCCTTCTTTTCCTTATAAAAACATGATGTCTCCTGTGGCTAGAGAGATGGCTCAGCAGCTAAGAAAGCTTGCCACTCTTTTAGAAGATCAAAGTTTGGTTCTTAGCACCTCCATCAGGGGGCTCACATCAACCTGTTAGAAGGTCCTCTTCTGGTCTTCACAGGTATAGGAAAGTGGGGGAGAAGGGAGAGGGAAAGAGAAGGAGAGACAGGGGTTGAGTTTTGAAAACTATACTGTATTCACATGCACACACCACACATAGACAAACACATCACACACATCATGAATAAAACTTTAAAAGAGTTCGCCACTTTTCACATCTTTATAGCTTTTTTTATTGTTACTAAATAATCTTCAATCATGTTACCATAGTTTGTTCGTCCCCTTTTTACCAGTGGTCTGGACCAGGTATTTCCAGGTTCTTGGCTCTTATAGAAAAATGAAATTAAAGCCCAAAGAGATTGAAATGTAGTAAGAAACCTTTATTTGAAGTAAAGTGCTAGAACAGGTCAGATAAACTGTCAAGAATAACAGCAGGCCATGGGAGTAAGGAGACTCAAGGACCTGGGTTATTGTTTGTGGCTTTCTTTCCTGAAGCTCAAAACAAGGTAATAGTGTTTTCCAGGCAAACAGGGCAGTTGCACGTAGAAACTCACAGAGACTGTGCAAGATCTGTGTAAGCTTTGGCTAGACAAAATCCAGCCTGAGGGAGCATGGAAGGTAGGCACAAAACCCCATCATCGGCTGCAGATCTATTGGTACCTGATAGTTGATGGGGCAGGAAGAATCCATTTTCTTAAATGGCATGACCCTGGTAGGCTGACCCCACATCAGGGCAGGCCCATTCTCAAGACAAGTTGGACAATGCAAACTGGGATTAATGGGGGAGAAACAGTATCTCAGAGTTGGGTGGCAAGACATGGAGAGTAAGAGGGTAGTTATGGAAGGAACTGGAAGGGGTTGATGGAGGGAGATAAATATGTTCAAAATGAACTGTATGGAATTCTCAAAAAATCAACAAAAATATCATTTAAAGAAAGAAATGATGCTATGAAATGCTGCTAAAGGGATAACTTATTTCAGTGATTTTCGTCCATGGATCTATTCAGGAATGGGTCCTAGGTTGCTAATAAGTTTGCAGAATGATATGTGTATAGCCCAAGTCAAGGAGTGTCCCAGTCTGCTAAGCTATTGGGAGAGCAGGCCTGCTTTTCGTCCCGCCTGGCTCCCGCACGGCTAGCTTAAAC
>LOJH01031060.1:0-10211 GCA_001685095.1 Ellobius talpinus | reverse complement strand
GACAGACAGACAGACAGATAGATAGATAGATGATAGATAGATAGACAGATAGATGAAATTTAAAACACTGACATCCTGTTAAAAATTTTAATTATGTAAAATGTTCTATAAGATTCATGAAATGTAAACCAATGACAGTCATAATTTAGACACAAAATAAATGCAGAAAATGGAGTATGGCATATTAAAAGTTCCACGTGCTATTTCATACTCTTAAGTTTCATTTGATGCATACACACAATATATAAGTGAATGCTGTATGAAAACGGCAGAAACAAAAATATATACCAAGCCAAAGAAAGAAGTACAGCAACTTTCAATAAAAATAAAGTGGAAGACATATTGCCAGCTAAAAGATAATTTCAAATGAAAAAGTTTAAGTTGTAAAAGACACAATAAAGGACTACAGGCCTAACTTAGTGGTAAGAAACTTGTCTACTATGTATAAGACCTAGTTTCAACTTTACCAAAAACCGAAGAAAAAGTAAAGAACAGAGAGCAGAAAGGGGAGGAGGAAGGAAAATAGGGAGAGAGAAGGAAGGAGAAGGAGAAAGAGAGTATTTGATAATATTTTCCAAAATCAAGCAAGGCAGAAATACATGGACAGCACCTCACCTCTCATGTATTCAGAGTTATCTGGGAAAATTCTTGTGCAGTATTTTAGAAAGGCTGGGTCAAGACAATATTCACACACAATATTCATACAGCCAATAAACATCTTAAACTTTAAAACTAATGAATGTAGGCAATAGAAAAGGAGATGAACAAAAACTTAGGTCCCTACGGCATTACATAGTCCTAACTGTAAATTCCAATATCAAGGATTTATATAACCCATTAGTCTTGGTCTTCCTTTTCATTCTCCTTTATTCCTCTTGGTAAAGCCAAAAAGACTGTGGGCTTTGTAACCTCCCCAGTGATTTTCATCAGCTTGACAAAAAGACTGTCTCAAATATATGTAAATTAAATAAAACAATATATTTGTTATTGCAAAAAGTTTCAAGACAAGTAGCCCAGAAGCATCACTCCAAATATGCTGCTGCCTCTCAACCCTATCCCCATCACGGCACTGTCATCTCTACCATGCCTTCTATATAAAACAGGAATTATAAAGCATGAATTCAGGTCAGCAAGAGAAATATTTCTCAATTTTCCTATACCAAAATACAAAACAGAAAGTGAGAGACAGACAATAAGACCAAGAAATAAAGACAGAAAGACAGAGACAGAAGGGAGGGGACAGCAGGATCAAAGATTTAAGAAAAAAAAAGTAATCTCCACAGAATTGGCAAAAACATAAATGAATAAAACCAGAAGTTCATTAGGCTTTAAGTATCAGAATCCCTAAAAATATTCATTCAATATGACCCAGAAAGTCAGTCATAAATTGAATATATTCAGTTTCTTCAAGAAAAAATACTAGGTTAAATATATAATACACATATATAAGAATGTTCTCCACAATAATGTTTACAATATTGCAAACTACTGCAACAATCTTAAATGCCCACCAGAATAAGGATGGTAAAACTATTATACTACTATAACAACATGAAATACGATACAAACATTTTAAAAACGAGTAGCTATATTTAGTAAGATAGAAATATGTTACTATAACAGTAAATAAATATAGATTATAAAAATGTTAATATAAAAGAGTCCTACTTTCAACATAAAAGTTTAGTGATATAATTACAAAAACAACTTGCAATAAATATACATAAAATATACATAAACATTAAGGCCATTCAAGAATTCATAAAGTTGAAACTCAGGTCAAAGAATAAAGTACTTACCACCAAGTCCCAGTTATTTTGTTCAAGCAATGTAATAGCTTCATCGATGTTTTCAATGCCGGTACATGCCTAAAAACCAAATACATATGCATTTTTTAGGATTTTAGAAATGAGGTCAGACTTAAAATATAAATGGTATAAAACATAATTTAAACTGCATATAATCTGAATGAAGTCAAGACATTAAGTGGCTCATACTTCTCAGTAGTTAATACATAAGAGTTTGAAGTCTTACTTGCAAATATTAACAATTACAGGGATGGGAAGAGATGACCCAGTCGGTAAAGGTGCCAACCCTGGCAACCTGAGCTCAATTCCTGGGACCCACATTATGGAAAGAGAATCAACTCTTGTAAGTTGTCCTCCGACTCCACATGTATGCCACAGCCTAAGAAAACGCAAACACACACACACACACACACACACAAATAAACAAATAAATGCAGATTTTGACCAGGAATGGTGGCACACGCCTTTAAGCCTAGCATTTGGGAGGCAGAGGCAGGTGGATCTCTGTTGAGTTCTAGGCCAGCCAAGACTACCCAGTGAGACCTTGTCTCCCTCCCCAACTATGAAAACAAAAACACCTTGTGAAAGCCAAGAACAGCACATGAAGCAAACACAGAAATACTTGCTGGAGATCGATCTTTTTATTTTCCCCTAAGACCTAAAAACAAAATGACAGAATTTAACTATCCAAACAGAGTACTGAACACTCAAGTAACACAATTCTCAAATTATGAAAATGAAGCCATAAAGAACATTCAAAACCAATCTGTTACCATCAGCATAAAACAGACATTGGGAAATAACTAGCACGTTATTTATCATAAGCCAATTTACACCATCCTTTGATCCTCTCAATAATCACAGAAATGAAACATATGTCCATTAGAATTCTTACACATAAAAAGCCAACAAATCAATATGAGCCAAGTAACTTACATTTCATTCAATCCTTTTACCAACCTTTTGAAGTAGCTATTATGCCCATTTTAACAAAGAGAAATCAATGTTTCAAAGATACTGTCCTGGTTTCATTTCTGTTGGTGTGATAAAATACTCAGACAAAAGCGACTTAGGGGGAAGTTTATTTTTAATCACAATCCTAAATCTCAGTCCATCACTTCAGGAAAAGTCATGTGAGAAGACACTTAAGACATACTGTAGTTTGTTTCTATTGCTGAGATAAAGACATCATGACCAAAAGTAACTTAAAGATGGAAATGGTTTATTTTGCCTTGCATGAAAGAAAGTCAGAAACTCAAGCAGGCAAGGTCCCTGGAGGCAGTAACTAAAGCAGAGGCCATGGAGAACATTGCTTACTGGTTTGCTCACAGGGCTTGCTCAGCCTTTCTTATACAAACCAAGACTGTCCAGAGGTGGCACTACCACCAGTAGGTTGGGTCCTCCTCTATCACCTATCTATCAGTCAAGAAAATGCCCCCACGGACTTGACTGAGGGGATCTGATGGAGACACTTTCTCAGTTGAAGTCCCTCTTTCCATTTGACACTAACTTGTGCCAAGCTGACAGAAAAGTAACCAGGATCACACAGCAGCTCACAAGTCACATCCACAGTCAAGAGCAGAGAGAATGAATGCGTGCATGCTTAGTACTCAGCCAGTTTTCTTTATCTTATACAGTCCAAAAAATATGAACATTTAATATGAAAATGTGGTGAATTCTTAATTTTATGTAACCTCAACATCCATTTTGAATACAGACTCAGAAGAGGACATAATTTACACCACCACACCATGCTCAAATGGCTGAAGCTAGTGAACACAAGACAAAAGAGATGTGAAACTAAACCCAATTCTTTAACTTTCCACAAATAAGGACCATAGAACTCTCTAGTTCCTTTCACTAAGGATTATTTTCCATTGACACTGAGTTTGAATATATGACTTGATCTCTTCCTATGAAAACTATAATAAGCATGTGGTGGTATAGTAACTCTGACCATGTCTTCAAAAGCATCATGAGTTTCTACTTACACTTCTATATGTCATCATTGTCCTAAGATTTTGGGGAGGGGGCATCTCTAAGATCCTATGAGAAGATGTCAAAATAAATACACATGAATCACACATGAGACCAAATATTGAGGAGTCAATCCCAAATACATATGCAACTTCTAAACAAAGACTCTAAACAGGATCAACCACCTCGGAAATGCCTCAATATTCCTGTGGTTTCTGGCCACTGAGTTATAGAGCTGTCACACAGAAACAGCATTAGTTTTGAGTGAAATATTGTTTCTGAGACAACTCATATAATGCTAGTAGTAATTTAAGTGAAACCATATTACCTAGCTACACCACTTCTGGGTATACACCTGAAGGACTATATAAGGCAACTGATGAATGGTTAAACAAACTGTGGTGAAGATATATAATGATGGTGTGTGTATAAACAATGGAGTTTGCGTCAGCCATAAATAATGAAATTATGTTATTTGCTGGAGAATGGAGATAACTAGAGATTATAACAATAAGTGAACTAAATTTGACACAGAAAGACAACTGCCATATTTTTATCTCATTTTTTGGTTCAAAAATTCTTTATAGATACATAAAGTCATATAAATATCTTTATATAAATATCTATATATATTATATATATGACATGAAAGTAGAAGGGAACAAGGGGAAGAGAGGAGATTAGCAAGGTGGAAAAAGGAAAGGAGGATTAAGGGTAGGGAATGAGAGGGGGCAAATAAGGGCAAAGTATATAATGCGCTTTAAAAAATATTTTCAATAAAAAGTTTTCACTATAAAACTGTCTATGAAGTATAGTACTATGAATAATGAATATATACCAATTAAAATTATTTAAACAAATAAAATAAAAATACTATAGCACAATGTAGCTACCTAAGAAATGGCCTGATCATATATATACATACACAAATAAATATATGGGTACACACACATACACACATACATACACAAACTAACCACATAACAGTGTTTTGGCCAATGACAGACCATCAATATGACAGTGCTATACCATATAGCCAAGGTGTGTAGAACGTTAAATCAAGTCAGTTTGTTCATACAACACGATCTCTCATGATACATATCTCCTCCTGATCCTTACCTCTAGGTTCAAACCCAAAACATTGCATATTTTCTACCAGACTTACATCCCTGGTCCATTTTTTTCTTCCTTCTCGAACAAGATATACAGTACCATTCAATGACCATTTCTACTAAGTCTATCATTTATAGGTCTATTTATATTTATATTATATTGATTGGGAATTTCTTGTGATTATGGGTTAATACTTTCTTGATTCTGTATATGCTTGATAACTTGTGATTATGTCCAAATATTTTGACCTTTTCATATTTTGAATGCTGGATATCTCTAAATATTCTTGAGCCTTTTTCAGGAGCACCTGAAAGCTTTTGAAGCTTCCTTAAAAGTTCTGCTTGGGCCGGGCAGTGGTGGCACACATCTTTAATCCCAGTCCTTAGAAGGTGAAGGCAAGCAGATCTCTGTGAGTTCGAGGCCAACCTGGGCTACAAGAGCTAGTTCCAGGACAGGCACCAAAGCTGAGAGAAACCCTGTCTTTGAAGAAAAAAAAAAAGTTCTGCTTTCCTTCTGAGTACTCTGGGATACCTCAGTATATAAAAATATACACTGAATATATATTTAAGATGTTCCACTTTCTATGAAAGCCTCATGCACCTGGCAGGAACAAATATGGGCTCCAGAGATACTTTATTTCATTAACATTTTCCATTTTGTTTTATTCTTTCTAATGAATAGTTCCAGCACTTGTCAAAGAATTTGAAGTATCTGAGAAATGCATGGAAAAACAAGTTTCAGGGCAAATGATCAATTTCTGGAAAAGTTATAATGTATTTCAGCATAATAAAGCCTCTAAAAAATACTCTGGGAAAAAGTCTTCCAACTTTTTAAACCCAAAAGGCTCTAAAGTAACTTAATGAAAACTAAAGACTTCATTTCGCATTTATAAAAGAATTGCATCTCACAATCTTGAGAAATACCAGTTTCTTTTTCACTTTTTCACTTTCTAAGTTAATGTCATCTTTACGTTAAAGTATGGAATTAAAGGGATTTGTTTCTTTTTACTTTGTAATTCTCTGAGTTAAATGGTAATCATAGATGGATGTGTGGCAGGGAAATAGGGGATATTTTTATTTTATCATAGTAGAAAAAATATATGCTGTGGGATAATGCTCTTGCACATTGTAAAAATTTGTCACTTGTATTGGTTTAATAAAACACTGATTGGCCAAAAGCAAGGCAGGAAGTATAGAAGGGGCAACCAGACTAGGAAAATTTCTGTGAAGAGGAAAGGCAGAGAGTCAGTCACCAGCCAAATGCAGAGGAAGCAAGACGAGAATGCCTCACTGAGAAAAGGTACCAAGGCACATGGCTAAATATAGACAAGAATTATGGGTTAATTTAAGTTGTAAGAGCTAGTTAATGATAAGCTTGAGCTAGTACGCCAGTTTATAATTAATATAAGCGTCTGTGTTTCTTTGGGACTGAATGGCTGTGGGACTAGGTGGGACAGAAACTTCTGTCTACAAATAAAGATTTGGAATGTATAACAGACAATCTAAAGCAAATTATTCTATCTCTTTGAGTATTACCTACAGTGAAAAAATAATACCTTCCTTATGAGTACTGTGCTGGCTAGTTTTACGTCAATTTTACACAAGCTAGAGTTGATCTAGAAGAAGAAACCTCAGTTGACAAAACAGTACCACCAGAATGAGCTGTGAGCAAGTCTGTGGACATTTTCTTAATTGATGATTGATATGGAAGGGCCCAGCTCACTATGGGCAGTACCACCCCTGGGCTGACGGTCCTGGTTTCTATAAGAAAGCATACTGAGGGGTTGGAGAGATGGCTCAGTGGTTAAGGGCACTGCTGCTCTTCTAGAAGTCATGAGTTCAATTTCCAGCAACCACATGGTGGCTCACGACCATCTGTAATGAGATCTGACGCCCTCTTCTGGCATGTGGGCATACATGGAGGCAGAATGCTGTATACATAATAAATAAACAAATCTTTAAAACAAAAGCATACTGAGCAAGTCATGATGCGCAAGCCAAAAAGCAGCACCCCTCCCATGGCCTCTGCATCAGTTACTGCCTCTGGAGTTTGAGTTCCTGTCCTGACTTCCTTCAGTGATGGGCTACGAATGTGGAAGTATAAGCCAAATAAATCCTTTCCTCTCCAAGCTGCCCTTCATCATGATGTTTCACCATAATACTAGTAACCCAAACTAAGACAAGTACTTTCCTCACTTTTTATGTAAGCTATTTGTTTTTATAAGTATTATTTACTAATATGATAAATCATTAGCGTGACTAATATGTGCTTTACTTGGTAAATTCTATGTACACGTGTATGTACAGAAGCTCCTAGACTTATTAGTGAGATTATATTCCTATATACCCACTGCAAATACCATGTCAAAATGCATCTATAATCTATAACATATTATATCTTAGCAAGACCGTGTTTGGTAGAGTGTCAGTTAGTTATAACTCAACCACATAGCTGACTGGGAGTTTCAACTTGCTGCCCAACAACATGAAAAAATATCTAACCATGTAAAGATAGCATGAGAAAAGATCAAAATTCAAACTAGAGTTTCTGTTGAAAATCACCCAAAGGAAAATTTGAAAACCTATTAGGTAAATCCACTGTAAGTCAAAGGCTATGGATGTATTTACAATTATGAGAATGTGCATATTCTAATAAAACTAAAATAATTTATCATGTGTACTATTTAGTTTGAGGCTGGGGATGTAGTTCAGTAATGGAGTGCTTGCCTACTATGTGCAAAGCTTTAGATTTGATCCCTACAACCAGAAGAGAAAAATTAAATAAAGATCTGATCTTCCTATAACAGAAAACTTTAAAACACTGAAAACAAGTGAACAGAAAAATGTGGAAGTATTTAGCAGTGGTTCTCGACATTCCTAGTGCTGCAACCCTTTACTACAATTCCTCATTTTGTTATGACTCCTGACCATAAAATTATTTTAGTTGCTACTTTATAACTATAATTTTGCTACTGTTATGAATCATAATGTCAATATGTTTTCCAATGCTCTTGGGCATCCCCTGTGAAAGGGTCATTCTGCCCCAGAGGTCGCAATCCATGGGCTGAGAACCACTGATTTAGAAAGCTAGCATGTAGCATTTGTCTCCTTTTGTTTATGTTAACAGTATCTTTATGAAAATAATCTGAACCTATATTGTTATAATCTAACTAATTAGATCCTCCTGAAAAGAAAAACCCTGCTCGATATGGATATAATTTCATCTGTAACCTAAAATGTATGTTCTCAAGATGGCAAAATATTTCAGCTTGGCACCAAGCCTGATAATCTGCGTTTGATTTCAGGACTCACGAAGTAGAAAAAGAGAACCAACACCCATAAGGGGTTCTGACCATCAGACATGAAATGTGCCATGCATCCATATATTCACATACGCACACAAGTACACACGCATGCACACGCACACATACAGAGAGAGACAAAGCGGAGAGGTGGGGGAAGGAAAAGAAGGAAGGAATAAAGAAATTTTTAAATGAAAAATACAATGAAATTTATTGTTCACAGGAAAAGGCAAAAGAAACCATCACAGAAAAAGAAACGTACCAAGGCCACTGAATGAAAAAAGAGGAAAAAAAATGAAACATCAGTTTTTTTAGGTCAGACAGACCTGGAACTTGAAGCCTCCTGAGTGGTGGGATTACTGGTGTGAGCCACCAAGCCCATCTAGTTAATTTAATTATGAGCTATTTCATTACAAATAATGCACAGCTTCCCAAAACAAAGTGTACCTCTTTAAAATTAGTTGTTACTGTCAATTAACAACTACATAGTTTTAAGTGTAATAAGATCTTTTAGAACACAACTTCAAGAATTCTTACAATTGCAAACCATAACATTTCTAGATAGTTTTTGTTTATGAATGTTCAAAGTACCTAATTTACATTCTTTTCATGAACAGGATAACAGCAATAGTAATTACATTTGACTAATAATATATAAAGAAAATACACACCTAGCTAATTACATATTCATTATGTTTACTATTTCTTATATTTCTTAATAGGCTTTAAAAGCTCATAATTTTATGATTAAAAACAAACATGAGTTTTGTAGAGATAGCTCAATGATTAAGACCACTTACTACTCTTCCAGAAGACAAAACTTCAGCTCTATTATCCACAGCAGATGCCTCACAAACCACTTGTAACTCCTGCTACAGCAAGTCAATGGTTCTTGCCACTGAGGGCACTTGCACTCACTTGCACACACTCACACATATACACATATAGTCATAATTGAAAATAATAATAGTTGGGGCTGGAAAAATAGTTTATTAATTAAGAACACTTGCTAATCTTCCAGAGGACTGACACATGTTAGCTAACAACCATTTGTAACTCCAGTCCCAGAGAGTTCAGTGCCCTCTTCTGGCCTCCAAGAAACACACATGGTGCACAGACATGCATGCAGGTGAAACGCTCATAAATAATAATTGGCAAATACCAATTTTGAATTCTAAAAACAACAAGACAGGAGAAAAAAAGTGGCTCGGAAAGATAGGGACAAGAAAGAAAAGGCAAAAAAAAAGAACAACAAGCATTCAGCTTAGAAAACTAAAAACTATACAGTTTTGTTAGAGTATAAATGTATATGAGGGCCAGGCATAGTAGGGTACACCTTTAATCCCAGCACTTGGGAATCAAGCGCAGGGATCTCTGTGAGTTCAAGGCCAGCCTGGTCAATACAGAGAGATCTAGACCAGCAAGGGCTACATAGAAAGAACTTGTTTCAAAAAAGAAAAAGCATGTTGACAAAAAAAATTAAAGTTGAAAAAAATTAAGAAAAAAGACAGAGAAGTAGGCTTGCAATTTCCACATTATAGAAAAACTCAGACATAGGCAAGGGATACCAAATACTGAGAAGTTAAGTGACTATGCAGTACAAAAAGAATATGACTGTCAGTGCTTCAATCACAGAAGGGAACATGATTTCAAAAGACACCTCGGAAAGAGGCAGACAGAAGGGCTGGGCCTGTGCTAACCAAGTCACTATCAAGTGAGCACAAGAGGCAACGTGGGGCAACACAGTATCATTTACTGTGGGACCCTCATCTTCCAACTCCAGCTTTCATCCTTTATCTCAGACAACTGTATCACCTACCTTCTAGCAAGTAGAGTTCTAAACTCCACATTTTAATAGGCATACTTAAGTTATATTAACTTAAGTCTGAGAACAAGTAGAATGAGACAGTATGTACATACATCTGGCAACTTTGTGTACATACTCTCAAGTAACTATCTTTTTTAATTCAGTGAAAAAGTTTTCTTGTTAAAAGAAATTATGAATTATATCA